>JBBCBC010000049.1:510942-787321 GCA_037126765.1 Stenogyne calaminthoides
GTATCACATCGCTCTCGCTGGCAAGAGACACGTGAACACGTATAGTTGAGAAGCCACATCAAAAGCGGTTCTCGGATGGGTATACACAATACCCTGAGTATATGTGCATCCATCATGAATCCTAGTATCTCGTAATAAGTGAGATCTTACTACACTCTCTAAGTATATTGCATATAGCACACAATACGTTGCATCATCATCCATTCTTGATGATGATCCTTGATTGAGCGATTGAAATCATGCTTAAGTCATGGGTTTCTTAATCTCGATAATGAGGGCAATCATAAAGGAACACTTGTATGAATAAATGCAAAATAATCAAACATAATATTCCAAAACCAGTGTATTGTCATACATTAATAAGTGAACTATAATATTAAATCAATGAATATCATCTAGTATTATATCCTTACAATGGATTGTCTAGATAATAACACTAACACATCCCCTGCGGGATGTTGGTTCTGTTGGATTCTATGATGAAGAAATTACCGAGATTTCGGGGTTGTATGTTTAAAGTTCTTTGTCTCTCCCAAGCCTTTCAAGGTTGATCCATGCCAAGATGATATTCCTATTGAAGTCGTTTAATTCCATTCTCGAATAAACTTATCGATGATGTTGTATGGAGATAGTTGATGATATTGTTTCCAACTTCAACCTTCAAAAAAAGACTTGCCCGCCAGGATGCCAAGTTTTGATCTCTCCCTGATGATCCTTTTTAGGCATTACAAGCGAGGAAGAACAAAGATTGGCCCGAAATTTGTGGATAAGGAAGAGATTGCGTTAAAGTTGAGCCTACAGAAGAATGTTAAATGTGATTCGATTGATGAGAAGGGAATAGTGAAGGTAGTAGTGAGGATAATCTGGATAGTAGTGAGGATGGGTGAGCATAGCGATTGAGGATGGTGAGGATGGTGAGGATGGTGTAGAGATTGATGAAAAAAAGAGCAAAGGGGTGATGTAAAAAATGTTGAGGAAAATGAGGATGATGTTGTTGAATCGATGAGAAGGATGATGAAAAAGAGTGGGGATAGTGTTGATGAAATTCTTTGTGATAATGTAGGTGTTGGTACGCGTAAATGAGGAAGTTGTTGAACCTGCTTTTAGGTTGATGTTGGTGTTGTTTCCAAATTTAGAGATTGAATTCACATGTCTCTTTTTTTTACCGTGTTTCAACTTAAGTTGTTGGTATGTATTCTATTCATCGAGGATATAAAGTAAATTCTAAACTTTTTATTTTTTTCAATTTCTTATTTTACGATTTATAATTTTCCTTTTTTTATTCATCTCTTTTTTTTTTGTGTAGTGAGGTGTTTTTGACACAAAATATTTGGTGCATCCGGTGTCGAAGGAGGATATGCTTACTCAGAAACAAACACCGAGATTTCCCATGTCACATAACGCCATTTACGATAATCAACCATGACATGACAATTTTCCACAAAGGTGACCGAGGCTGCCTCGTTATGTTTTTTTCACCACCGACATAAACAGAAGTCATTTTGAGTATGACATTCTTTTTTATATAGTAACTTTTGTGATTTGTTTGTTCTAATATATTTTTTTCCTTTTATATGTAGACACCATTGAAAAAACATGATCCACAATAACAACCAAAATCGCGAAAGATGAGGGAAATTCTTTGTTCGATGAAAAACGTCTAAGTTTTTATCAGATGACATGCTTCTCGGTGCTGAATTGGTAATTTTGTTTTTTTTAGTAACATTTTTAGTGACTATGTTGTGACACATTGTTTTGTCTTGTAGTAACACTAATTTATTTTGGTAGATTTTCATACTTATACGTGTCTACAATCACTATGTTGTTGTTGTTGTGTAGATTTTTTTCGTAATTCAAGATCTTGACAACCTTAAGCATTTCAGTTCTGAGGTGTACGATAAATGTGTGAAAATTTTGGTTAATGTTTATTATTTTTCTGTTTTGTCTTGTTTTATTTTTTAAATTACATTGATATATATAATTTTTTTTTTTCGAAAAAAAAGGTTGTTAAAAGTTTTTTTGAAGTTTAAGAAACATCCCAAGCATGAGCTCGTACAAAATTTCTAGTTGAACATATCAATTTTCCTTAGCAAAGTGCTAAGGTAAACAAGGATTGTGGTGTTTTTTTCGATGCACCATATGAGTAATTTCAATGGTGAAGTATATACCGAGTCCGATCTGCCGCAGTTTGTTCTTATATTTATGTGTTAATAGTTTGTATTATCGATCTAAACAAGTTGTTTATGCTTTTTTCTTTTCTTATTTTTTGTAGAGTAATCTCGTGGTAATTCTAAGAGTCAAATTTGTTCAAAGTTATCACGTCGATGTAAACACTTATATGAATGAAAAGATGGATAAGGTTTTGTCTTTTTTATTCGGGAAGCCAAGTTTTCTTTAAATTGGTTCAACAAAAGAAGACGATGATAAGAAGAAGATGAATCAATAAATGATTCTTTGAAAAATCGAAGGAAGGGTTTTAGGAAAAGGCCCAAGAAGTAGTATATTGATCATGTCATGATTTTTTACTGGTGTTTTTTGTTATTATAATGAATATTGTGTTGTGTGTTTGTGGATTTTGGGGGGAAATTGGGGGAAGGTCTTGCAAAATCTGGTTTTTTATATAGTTTTTGTCTTTGTTGATGATGGCTGGGAAGGGAAGGTTTGTTAAGAAGCAGTTCTTTTTGTGGTGGATAATTGTTGATATTCATGAGGGGGCTAACAAACAATCTGATATGTGTTTTTAGGGGTGGTTTTTATCTATGATGGGAGCTAACATCATCGGATATATGTTTTTATGTAAACAAAGCATTATGTCTTGCGTTTGTCAATTAGTTTTTGTGTTATATAAGTGTTATGTTTTTATGACTATGTTTTTTTTATTTGTTTTTTGTACTCAGTGTGAAATTTAATCATTTCACAAAGTGGATTTATATATCTGGATAAAGGTATACAAGTTGAATGTGATTTTCTTTTGAAGTAGTAACACTTCTTAAAGCCATATAATAACACACCTTTAAACCTGTTTTCACAGAACAATCTTCTTTACAATAAATATAATGTGTAATGAAGATTATGGTGCAAAGAACAATTCACGGGGTAACTATTTTATTTTTTTGTCTTTTTAACATTAAGTATTAATAATGTCGATAATGTAAATAACATGCAAATATTTTAGCAACACATATGTAAATACATGGTAACACCACGAATGACAACTAGAATAATGCTTTTTTATAGTAACACACATGTAAACATGTGGTAACACATGTATAAACTTATGGTAACACATTTTGATTAAACACTAGAAATTAAATAAAGCAATGCAGAAACACACAAAACATGTGTCTGCACATGTTATTAAAACATTCAACATCAAACATTCTGATATACAATAATATATATATGAAAACACATGGTAACACATGTATAAACATGTGGTAACACATGTATGATTAAACAATATAGATAAAATAAATCCTTTAAAGAACAAAAATGCGAACATGTTAACACTTGTTATCAAAACATTGAACATTAAACATTTTGCTACATAGTAACACATATGTAAACATGTGGTAACACATTCATAAACACGTGGTAACACATGTATGATTAAACACTGAACAACTCAATAAGGTTCATATTGCAACAAAAATATAAATTCATTTGACATTATCAATTTTTTTTTAAATAATGTAATTGCAAGACAAAATGCTTAATATAAACAAATTAAAATAAGTGAAGATTTAGTGTCTTTGTTCCAAATTCAGTGGTGTTTGATCCTGATCCCTTTTCTGCTGCACCAGCCTACTTCTTTCTATTCTTCTTCTTCTTGTGTTTTTTGGAAATGGTTCTTTATTATCTGGCTTCTCCCTTTCGTTTTTGTGTGTTTAGGGTCTTGGATAAATTTGGTGCTCGTAGAATCAGAATCAGCAAGTCTCGTGGACTTTCTTCCAATGGACTTCTTCTAATGTCAATGCCTTTATAGCCATATAATCCCTGTTGTAACCTTTTTCCAATATCTTCCTTGCTTCGGGTTTCCTTTCACTTTTAATAATGAGGTTGTAACTCTTTGTTACCATCTCGTGTCGCCATGGAAAGATACTAGCAGGTTTCCAGTTCCCTTTTGTGCCTATGTTTCTGTTCCAAACTTCCAACTTTGCATTTTTAGTCCACATTTTCTTTATGTATCGATCTGGTATTCTGTTCACAGAATTTATATGCAGTATGTATATGCAATGGCTGCACAATATACTTCATTCTTCAAATCTTTTACAAGTGAACTCTACATACTTCATTATTAAATCATAAGTGACTTTGTTCACCACATCATTTCTTGTTACTCCCTCCGTCCCAGGATGACTGCAACAGTTGACTTTTACATACATTTTTGTGAATAAGTTACGATTAGTAATTGAAATGATGAAGTGATTTTTAGGAGGGTCACGACGGATAAATGGCTAATCTATCATACCGCTTCCTTAAAATTCACTTTTATCATTCAATTACTTATCTGAAACTCGCCGCAAAAAAATCGTGTAAAATCAATTATTCACGATCATCTTAACTGAGGAGTACATCATACACCTTAGTGTCCATAACTTTATCAATCATTGAAGTGCACGAAATACCTCTCGAGAAATTCTCGCTCAATTTTTTGTAAAGAGAGTGTGTATATTTCAAGAGGAAGTGTTTCACCATCCCATTGAGTTATAGTAGAAGATTAAAGCCGTTGTTGTATTCTTGAAGTTATCCTCTGTTTGATTTTCCCTCCATGCCTTCCTACTTTGTTTGAAAATCACCCAAAAATCATCAAGCTTGTTGTTGGTCCCTGGTGTTAATGAAGTCTCACACGGTGTATGGGGGGGAATACACGTGTTCGGGATGATTTTTAAAACTTTTCTTTTCGCCGAGGTCGATGGTCAGTTATCCTCGATGATTTTTGCTCGAAAGCCACGGATTGCCCCGAGTCAAAGTCTTCATCGAGATAATGATCCCGAGCTACTTTCGAAGCTTCAGATTAGCCCAATCGAGCACGAGTTTATCGAGATCCCGAGGCGCTTGGATCGATAATTATCTTAATGAACCCTCAGAGAGTTAGTTCGGTTTTGGTAACTATCTGTTTTTAATTTCAAGTGTGCTTGAATGGTTGTCCATAAGTTTATACTGCTTTTAGCTTTGTTGAAAATCTTCCTCGGATCAATTTGATGCAAGTTCATTGGATTGGTTCCAATCGAATATCGATGAACTATGCTTTTCAAAAAAAAACATGCAAATATATAATAATGCAAGATGTAAAGCAAAACAACACAAAGAATTATAAGAGTGTTCGTAGACTCAAGCTCTCGTCCACTCTCTCCGATCTTGAGAGAAATTCATAACCCTTCCTAAAGCTTTACGGCTAACTCAACTTTGGCAGAGCTTACTCACTTTTCTACCTTGAGTTTTTCAACACTCACCGCTGCGACTTACTAACTCAAACACACACAAGTGTTCAGACTACCACAAGTAGCTTACTAACTTCTTCTCTAGAGTTTTCTGGCTAACTCATTGTAGCTTACTAACTCTTTACAACTCTAACTCACCAACAAAACACACACAAACTACCTTAACAAAGGGTTTGGGTTTTGGGTTGGTTTCCAACTAGGTGAGATATCCTTTTACAATAAGAACTAATGCAAAAGGCTAGGATATCTCTTCTAAGATTTGGATATATCTATCACTCTGGGCTTAGAATAGTGAGCTCTTTCCAATGTGAAACACTTGGGAAAATTCTAGGGTTTTTCGAGTTCTTCAATTTGCAATAATACGAATGAGCTCTTGAGTTGCTTTGAAATTTCCCGTGACCTCTCAATGTAAAGGGTCACTGGTATTTATAGGCAACCTTCACCAAGGTTACTCTTGAAAAAACTATCCGTTGGAGATAGTATTTAGGGTTCCTCTTCCGGTGTTTGATGAATGATTATATTTAGGGTTTGAATACTCCTTGCATGTTTTAGGAAATATGCTTGATCATGTAGCCAATCATCAATTTTTTGCGATGCGAACTTAAGATACTCTTTGCATGATTCAGTCTTGTCGCTTTTCGATTAACGATAAAAGTCAGGTGTTGTCTTCCTCCGATTGGTTCTTGTCTTGATGAATGTAGACAAACAAAACAGCTCTTTTTGGTCAATCTCTCCGAATGAGACAACCTTAAACAACACTTAGACTTAGTTCCTTTTGTCTGCATATGAATGTTTTGGGGCAATATCTATTTTTACGAATATTTGCGTTTTTCTCGGTTTTGTAGTCTTCCTCGATAGATATTATTCATTGCCTCTCAACATTCGAGGTTATCTTTTGATATTTAGTATCTTCTTGGAGTCTTGATTACTCTTTGGGTCTTGATATCTTAAGTCTTGATGACATCTTGAGTCTTCAATGTCTTCGATGACATCTTTGAGTCTTGATGTCTTCGGTGACATCTCTTGAGTCTTGATGTTTTGACAACTTACTTAGTCTTGATGTCTTGACAAATTCTTGAGTCTTGATGTCTTGATGACATCTTGAGTCTTGATTGTCTTGATTACTTCTTGAGTCTTGATGTGTTTAGTGACATCTTGAGTCTTGATTTATCTTCGATTACTTCTTGAGTCTTGATGTTTTCGATGACATATTTCGTCTTGGTGTCTTCAAAATCTAACTTTGATCTATGTCTGCTGACTATACATAGTGCGCAGATAACTACGAACAATCTATCTTTGAAACGACCCGATCTATCAAGATTATCTGAACATGTCATACTCGGGGTTTTTGGGATCTAATCAAAACTTCTTTATTAAATTCATCTCCCAACAATTTCCCCCTTTTTGATGATGCCAAAACCATCTTGTTACATTTAAGAAAACCTAACCTATCCTCGTGGTTTTGAGTTTTATCTATTACAACCAAAATGGTATTTCTCCAATCAAGTTCTTTAACAATCCGCATATCAAGACATGTAAAAGATAATGAGATATTATCTTTGAGCATAAAGATAAATTTTCATTGATGTAGGGATAAGAGTTACATATTACAATGAAAATAAAAAAAAAAATACAAAGTCTTGATCTTCTTCCACTTCATCCTCTGCATTTCGGGTTGAACATCCCATAGTATCTCTTCTTCGGTTCATCTCTTGCCTTGATGATTTAGGGGTTATTTCTGTTAGGCCTAGTGGATGGCATCTTTGGGCTATTTCACGAGAAATGATTGCCTCATTTACATAGCCATTCTCAAACCTAGGAGCCGGGTACATGTATGGACCGAGGAGCTACTATCTCGAGTGTTTTTCTTCATCCGCCAAGTTGATCCAACTTTGCGTACTTAGAGATAGAATGTCGTGAAAGTACTCAATAAAGGCTTCATTCTTATCCGAGTTGCTCCCCTCCATTCTCTCGAATCTCATAATAGAACCAAGGTTCTCTTGATCTCTTCCAATGCATCATTGAATCAGATAGGCATCCGCTTGTCAATGTCTTGCGCCCACTTCGTGAGTCTTTTCTCGTACCTCTCCTTTTTGCTTAGAAACTTTTTGAATCCAATCTTCTTTTACATTCTTCTTCTTTCTTCTTTCCGATTAGAGGAGCACCGGATCTTCGGCAACAATTCTTTTCTCCTTTACAATGCACTGCGACCTTGAGTCTTCTTGGTATCAAAAGTCTCTGGTTGAGCTTCAGTTTCCTTTTCTGGTCCTTCATTTGATTCTTCAAAATCCATAATCAGCTTCCTCTAAGTAGGTTTAACTACCTTTTCTCTTTTCATCTTTTCAGTTTCAACAAAAGGCAACCCGCTTTTTCTCTTTTTCCTGTGCAGCTTGTTCTTCTTACGCTTTGCTTGTTCCAACCATCCTTCTATCACTCAATTTCTCGAAAATTACTTCCTAACGGTTTGCTCGGATGTTTGAGTGAAGATAGGTTTCTCGAACTTCTTTGAACTTTATTTTTGTCGATGGCTTCAATTTCTCTTAAGGCATCATCAATTTTCTTTCCTTCCTTCTTTTTTGAGCCTTTCTCCAAGGTTTGTGCCAACAACTCACTTAATTTGCCACCTCTGCCCTTTCCCTTTTTGGCACCATACCTTGGGAGTAGTTGAGAGTCGGTCTGAGATCCATATAGTATTGCTTTCCTTACTCATACCGATCACTTCTCCCCTTAACCGATTATGCTCATCTTCTAGCCTTATCATGTAATTCTTGGCCATTGAGATCCGAAGAGGAGCAAACTGCTTTGAGAGACATCATGCATCATCTATGTCATCTTGGTCATGACGAGCCCATTTCCTCAACAGTTGTTTTGATCATCGATCATTCTTCTCAATCACTTCGCTTCAAGATAGGCGCTTCTTTCTTGATACATCCGCCCGTGTTGGCATTAAGCTCGTATGTACTCCATCAATCTTTCCATCTAATGTAGTTAATTTACTTGATATAGTTGTTTGAAGCTTATCGGATGATGAACTCGGGTTCTCTATTTTACGATTTTGAGCAAATGAACTAACTCCATCCGGAGTCATCTTGTCTCTGTGAGAATTGTTTGCGGATGTTTGATGAAGAGCTTAGATTCTCAAGCTTTTGAGATTGACCGCCAAAGATCTCTTCCATCCTTGGCTCTATCTTCTTTAACTCATCCGAGATTGGTGTGAAATCAACCAATCGGAGTTTGTACAACATTTTTTCAACCGAAATGGTGTCCAACCGAGCCTCGATCAAGATATCATAAACATCGATTTAAAGCTAGGTACTTCAAAGAACTTCGACATAATGTATAACAAAGCCCGAAAGGTACCTCAAGAATGCTAACTTCATCCGAGGTTTGTCCGATATCGATTGGTTCAAAGATCGATATGTCCCCCATCCTGACTCTCAATTTCATTTCTCTTTCTCAAGATCTATCCGGGTTCCTTCTCCTTCTCGATTTCTTTTTTCTCGTGATCATCTCCCTTATCCTTATCTTTATTTTGATCATGGGAGCCGAAGCATCAACTCCTTCAAGAGCTTTCTTTTCACTAGCTTTTTTTCACTAATTCATCAAAATCGCCACTTTTCATTCTCGGCTTGGTTTTTCAAACCTCGAAATTCATCGACTGTCTCTGATTCCACCACTCTTCTCCTCTCATGAAGCAATGTTCAAAGATCTCCTGGAGTGTTTGATTCAGAATATACATTTAATGGTTACAGCACGAAGGAACATATCCCGACGGTCGGGATAGGCATTCATTTCGGTATCGTCTAAAGATGAACTGTTCCTTTGCTTTCGCTTATTCAAATTCTTGAGGCTCTCCCTCCTTCAATCTTGGGCTTTCGTATAGTAGATTCAGAGTGTATGAGTTCTAGAAATGATGGATCTAGAAATGGTTCATTCGAAGCGCATCTCTGAGAGGTCCCGATTAAAAAGCGATTTTCGCTGGCGTCTTGAAGCGAAACATGACATGATGCATATAAAAAAAAGAGGGGGAGGAATGGTGATAGCAAAATTTTCGCTTTTAAGAACATGTGTGTTGTTTTTGCTTGTAATCGAATGCATATGACAAGTATAAACATAAAGCAAAGAAAAGAACACACGATATTTTATAATGGTTTGGACGAAACCCGCCCTACATCCACTCTTCCCTTAACACAGGGCACCTTAACCGAACTTAACTGCGGGACTTATACCCCTCACGGGATGGCCGAGATGTTTAACGAGTTCGCACTCAAGCGGGACTTATCTCCCTTACGGATTCGATAGATGTTTACCGAGTTCACACTCGTCGGGACTTATCTCCCTCACGGGATTGCCGATAGATGTTTACCGAAGTTCACACTCACCAACAATCTTAACCTAACTTTGAGTTTGGGTAAAGGTTTGTTTGGTTTCCAACTAGGTTGAGATTTTTTCCCTTACATTTGTTTTAGCCTCGATGCTAAGGATGGGAAAATCTCTAAGCTAGGATATAACATTTGTGCTTAGATCTAGGGTAGAACACTCTTGAATATATCTCGTGTATTTCTATTTCAGGTTTCTATGGTGGGAATGCTTGAGTATATAGGATTGGGAGCACAATTCTGTTGAACGCGTGCCTTTAGCCAGTATACAATCGGGCCATATTTCAGACTCGTGATCATCCGCACACGACCTTTGGCGGGAACCGTGGAACCCATATCTTTTTAGCTCAGAGCATCGTTTGCTACATTCTCCATACTCTTCCACATTCATCCACACTTGATAATGAAGGAAGAACTTGTATTTATAGTGTGGATTTGAATGTTACCGCTTGGAGAGAATCACATTCAAATCCATACTACTCTTTAGCTTCTTGTAGCTTTTCGTGCTTGTCGTCTTCCTCTCATTGGTCCACGTCGGTGAATCTAACGGCTATATTCTTGAGTTTCCGAGTCTCTAACGGCTATATTCTTGAAGATCTTCTCGAGTCTCGGATTCATCTTGATTCTCACGAGCTCTTCAGTTCTTGATAACTTAATGAGTCTCAGTTCTTGATTCGGCAGACTTCTCTTGGCCCGGACCTTATCGATCGAGCTATCTTGACATCGAGTTTTTTTTTTTCTGTTCTCTGAGTTCGTTGACAATCTTGACCTCCCGGGTCAATTGACTCGGTATCGATTTCTTCTTTCATCCGACATTCGGTGATCGGATCAACATATCTTCGGGATCATCTCGGATAGCATCGGGTCATCTGCATTAGGTTAGCATATCGGTTTATCATATACGATCTCGATCACGTCCGATCTCGATTGAGTCTCAATCCGCTTCATCTTCATATCCGATCTCGATGCGTCGGATCTTGATCGATCTCTTTTTTTCATCTTACATCTGCCAAACTTCTCTTCGATTTGTTGGCTTTAGCTTTTTTCTTCACATCCGATTTGCCTGACTCATCATCACCGATTCCGAACTCATCGGATTTCATCCGATCTCGATCATTCTCGTCTCGCAATTCTCATTTGATCTCGATCATCTTCTTCCGATTTCGTGAGTTCCCCTCAATTTGTTCTTTTTTTCCCCCTTAACTTGTTATCTGTAAATTAGCTTGAATAACACAAGTTAATAATGTTTTCGCATAAATTATCAAAACTAAAATATCCCAACAAAGATCCAAGTTCAAAGAATTCCCGAGGTTCGGGACCGATCCGAAGTGTGAAATGTGTCTTTCACCGCCTCCTTCTCAAAGAATAGATTGAAGCCTTCCGCGCTTCGAGGAGCCGATGCTTTCTTCTTCTGTTTCTCTCATTTCTCTCTTTTTAATTTGCATCGGGGCTTTCCCCCTAGCTTGTCTCAAGCTTCTTCATCGCTTTCTTCTTGCGCTCCTCCAGAGACTCCTGAGTTTTTCTTTTCTTTCCTCTCAAAAAGTCTTCTTTGTTGGTTTGAACATGATTTTTTTGACTTTGGAAAGGAAGTGGAATCGGCAAAGATGTCCTCATCTTCTCACACATTTTCAAGATAAATGCAATCTTGGTTTGCATGTAGAATATTTCCTTTGATAACTCTGAGACATTCACCTTCTCGAATTTGTTTTGCTTGATCACTCACCACCTTGATCAAATAGTGCAACCAATTGAATGTCGTGGAAGGTGAATCTTCAATCGCCTCCATTAACCTTAACTTAGGCGTGCTTATTTGTTCAAAACTACCAGATCTACTCATGATGCATTTGCTTACAATATCCAACAATACTCAATATTTAGGCTTCAAATGCCTCTTATTCGAAGTAGCTTCAAACTTTCTTGGATGCTCGAATTTTTATCCAAATATTCTTGTTCCCTACCCATCATGTATACCGTAGGTCTTCACCTCTATCCTTAACTCATATATGGCATTTAGATTCTTAGAATAATATATAATTCCCTAACAAAATCCATATATTTTTAACCATTCTCTAAATCGCGAGATCATGTCGAGATTCTATGCAATTCTCATCATCTAACTGCATATTAGAGATAAACTCAACTACCTCTTTCGCATATTCGGCCTCTGGTTGATTCGAGACCAGGCATGTAAGCTTTGCCAAACGAACCATATGCAACGCCTCCTCCTCATGAGTTGCATTGGACGAGCTTTCTAGAGAAACGACATATTAAATACCAAGGTTTATTGAAATGGCTAGTTTGTCGATCTACAGAAAGTGTCATTTTTGGAGAATTTCTGGTGAAGGGTTTTGAGATAGGTGAAAATTTATGGGCAATCGAGTGTTTCGAAGCAGAGTGTTTGTGAAGATGAAGGTTTTTTGGAATAGGGCTTTGAAAGAAAATTTTCCAATGGATATGGAATTTTGATTTATGGAAAATCGCATAGATGAAGAAATCGACGGTTGAGATTAAAAACCGACTAAAATGGGTATATGAAAGGACGATTTCGCAAATACTAAGCCACCAATTTATCCCTATTGGTGATTAATGAACAGTGCATTTAATTACTGTTCCTGCAGACCATTGACTTTCCTCGTTGATTTCAAAGGTCCTGCCAAATTATTTCTTCAGGTGTTTTGTCATTTATTACCAATGATTACTGAGATTCAGTTAGACAATAAATGTGTTGCATGAGTCAATACTTCTTTAGACTAATTTTCTCCATCAGTCTTACTGAGTTTTGACCTTGATAAAATGTCGATATATCTTGATCTTGATCTTGAGGATAACCGAGTTTCCCAAGACTTCGGTGTTCAAGACTCTCAATTTTATCCTGAGTTTTTCAGTAAAAACCTGAGAAAACTTCATGCATCTGAAAACCTTCAATTTTTCAGATTTGCTTGATTCACCTGGATCCAACATACCTAATTCAACTAATAGTTCCTGAAATCTTGATTCAGCAAAAGGTTTAGTCAAGATATCAGCTCTCTGTTTATCAGTATGAATTTTCTCCATTATGATGTCTTTCTTCTCAACATGATCTCTGATGAAGTGATGTCTGATATCAACATGCTTACATCTGGTGTGCAATACCGGATTTTGTGTAATAGCAATTGCACTATTATTATCACAAAATATAGGTAGTTCATTGGCTATAATCTTATAATCCCTTAATTGTTGTCTGAGCCAAAGAATCTGTGCACACAAATTCACTTCCTCGCACCATGTGTATTCAACCCCGGAAGATCTTGGTTACTCTTTTGAGGTTTGTTTATTTGAAAACCATGATATCAGTTTACTTCCAAGAAATTGACAAGTTCCTGTGGTAGACTTCCTGTCAATTCTACATCCTCCATAATCAGCATCTGAATAACCAGTTAATTCAAGGTTATTATCAGCTGGATACCATAATCCTCTATTCACAGTGCCTTTAAGATATTTCAGAATCTTTTTGGCAGCCTCCATGTGACTAGCCTTAGGATTAGGTTGGTATCTTGCACATATCCCAACAAAGAAATGTTATATCGTGCCTACTTGTCGTGAGATATAGCGATGATCCGATGATCCTCTATAATCGGTGTGATTCTTGATTTGCCTTCGAGACCGAGGATCCATCTTGTAGTTAGTATTCATAGGAATTCTAACTCAGTATTGCAATTCTATACACCATACTTTGCAATAAGATCTACGGTGTATTTTTGCTTGATTGATGAAAATTCCTTCCTTAGTTTGTTTCACGGCGTCCAAGAAAGAAATTCATCTCCCCATCATTGACATCTCAAACTTTCCTTTCATCAGGGTAGAAAACTTTTCACACAGCTGATGATTTGGAGATCCAAATATGATGTCATCTACATAAATCTGAACAAGTAAGATGTCTTTCCCATCTTCTATCCTGAACAGAGTCCTATCAACAGTTCCTTTGATAAAACCATGGTCAGTAAGAAACTGAGAAAGGGTATCATACCATGCTCGGGGTGCTTGCTTAAGGCCATACAAGGCTTTTCTGAGCCTGTAAACTTGGCCATTCTGTCCGAAACCAGGAGGTTGTTCCACATAAACCTCTTCCTTAAGCACACCATTTAGAAATGCGCTTTTCACATCCATCCGATAGACTGTGAATTTCATGTGGGCAGCATATGCAAGAAACAATCTGATGGCTTCTAGTCTTGCAACAGGTGCAAAGGTTTCATCATAATTCAAGCCTTCTTCTTGGGAATAACCTTGTGCAACTAGCCTTGCCTTGTTTCTCACAATGTTGTTGTTTTCATCTCTCTTATTCTTGAACACCCACTTAGTTCCAATCACATTGTGTCTCTTAGGTATATCCACTAGCTCTCAAACTTCATTCCTTGAGAACTGATTCAGCTCTTCTTGCATAGCAGTAATCCAAAATGAATCTTGTAGAACTTCTTCAATCTCAGTAGGTTCTTTTTCAGATAGGAAGCAGCAGAACAAAGCACTTTCTCCATGGAACCTTCTTGTTTTGACACCATTTGATAGATCACCCACAATATGACTTATAGGATGACTATCCAACCATTTTCTCCTGGATGTTCCCCCTTCAGTAGTATCCTCAACATCAGAAATGTTAGGTTCAGGTAGTTCATTAAATTCAGGGAACAACAGAAAAGGAGAAAGAGAATCATCTTCCTCAGGGGAAATTCCATTCAGAACATTGTCAGAGACATTTGTTCCCCATTGGTTGATAGATCCATCCTGAGTCTCACCATCCTGAGTTTTTCCATCCTGAACTTCTTTGTCTGAGTCTGATTCACTCTGTTGGCCCCGGTGAAAAACCCATGAAATGCGGAAAAATCATGTAATGCATATAAAACAGGGGTGAGGACAGAGTGATTCCAATTTTTTGCTTTTTAAATCTATGTGTGTTTTGCTTATAATCAACTGCATATGGCAAGTAAGAACATAAAGCAGTAAAGAACACACGATTTTATAGTGGTTCGGAGTCCAACTCCTACATCCACTCTTCCCTATCATCAGGGGCACCAACTTAACCAACTGGACTTAGTTTAACGTGTTAGTCCAACACCCAACAGATGTTTACCGAGTTCACACTCAAACGAGACTTATCACCCTCAAGGGATCGCCTACCCTCCCTTTCGGGATTGCTAGATGTTTACCGAGTTCACACTCACCTACAAACTTATCCTACCAAACTGATTTGGGTAAGGTTTGTTTGGTTTCCAACTAGGTTGAGATTTTCCCTTACATTTGTTTAGCCTCAATGCTAAGGATGGGAAAATCTCTCTAAGCTTAGGATATTACATTTGTGCTTAGATCTAGGGTAGAACACTCTTGAATATATGCGTGTATTTCTTGCTCAGTGTTCTATGGTGGAAATGCTAGATGATTTGGCTTGATGGGTGTTTCACGCATATTTCCACACTTAAAAATGAAGGAAGAACTTGTATTTATAGTGTGGATTTGAATGTTACCGTTGGATGGAGTCACATTCAAATCCATACTATTCTGTAGCTTTTTGCAGCTTTTTCAGGCTTGTTGTCTTCCTCTCATTGGTCCACGTCAGCTGAATTCTAACGGCTATAATCTTCAGTTTCTTCTGAGTTTCGGGATCTTCAGTTCTATCTGAGTCTTCAGGTTTATCCGAGTCTTCAGGTTTATCTGAGCCTTCAGGTTTATCTGAGTCTTTAGGTTTATCTGAGCCTTCAGGTTTATCTGAGCCTTCAGGTTTATCTGAGCCTTCGATTTCTTCGATAACTTCATGAGTCTCGGGGTTTCTTGATTGAAAGAGACTTTTCTTGGCGGACCTTATGCGATCGAGCATCTTGACACTTTCGAACTTCTTGAGTTGAACTCTTCGAATCGGGCATCCCGATCCTCGGTCACATTTACTTCTTGACCCTCGGGTGACTCGACTGCTATCGATTTCTTCTTGCACGATCGATCGATTTGATCCCGAGATCAACACATCTTCAGATCAACATATCAGGATAACATCAAGTCAGTAACATCGGGTTAGCATATCGGGTTATCATATCGATCTCGATCACGTCGATCTTGATCCATCTCATCTGCTTCATTTTCTGATCTGCAACCTTCTCTTCTGATTTGCTGGCTTTAGCTTTTCTTCACATTTGATTTGCATGACTCATCGGTTAACTTTCGGAACTCATCTAACTCATCCGATCTTGATCATTCTCGTCTCTATAGCCTTGTCTAATCTTGATCATCTTCTTCTGACTTCGTGAGTTCCCCCTCAATTTGTTCTTTCGTTCCCCCTCAACTTGTTATCTGTAAATTAGCTTGAATAACACAAGTTGATAAAGTTTTAGCATAATTCATCAAAACTAAAATATCCCAACACACTCCATTCATAGAAAGTGACTGACTTCTTCTTTTCAGGTTCAGAGGATGTTTTATCATTCTTTTTTAGGCTAAGTCTGGTGATTCTCTTGATCATTTCTCCTGAGTCATGTTCCTGTTTCTTCTGAACACAAGTGGATTCATCAAAAACAACATGAGGTGTTTCTTCCACAATAAGAGTCCTACAGTTGTAAACTCAAGAAGGCTTCTTGACTTGAAATATCCTAAGAATATCCCTTCATCAGCTTTGCTATCAAAAGTTTTCAACTGATCTTTACCATTATTGTGTATGAAACACTTGCAACCAAACACACGAAAGAAAGAAACAATATGCTTCCTTTCATTCCATAGCTCATATGGAGTTTTTCCTTGGTTCTTGGTCAGCATGGATCTGTTTTGAGAGTAGCGTCGCGTTGTTGATAACCAATTTCAAAATCTCTTAGGAATATCAACTTCAACAATCATTGTCCTTGCGAACTTCTTTCAGAGTCCTATTTCTTCTTTCAGCAACACCATTCTGTTGTGGGGTCCTTGCAGCTGATGTTTCATGAGCTATTCCATTTGCTGCACAATAATTAGATATGATATGATTGATAAACTCAGTTCCTTTATCTGATCTGATTTTGACCACACTCAGATTCTTTTCAAGATCTTGAGCCTTTTCGAGAGTTCGGGTAGTTTTATGCGAGTCTCTTTCTTCTTGAGTAAGAATATGACCCATGTGTATCTAGAGTAGTCATCAACTACCACAAGTGTGTATTTTACGCCATTAGTACTCACAGTGTTCTTCGGACCAAAGAGATCCATACGTAATAGTTGTAGTATTCTATCGATAAAAACATCTACTTTGCTTTTGAAAGATGCTCGATTTGTTTTCCTTTTCGACAAGCATCACATACATGATCTTTCTTGAACACTTCATTGGGTAACCCCTTACAAGTGCTAATCTTGCAAGTTTGTTCGGAGTTTTGAAGTTTAAGTGATTCATTCTTTTTGTGCCACAACCAACCGGTATCGGTGGAACTTTTTGCAACCAAACATGTATCTTTAGGAGTTGAACTCCAATCGACCAAGATACACATTTCCTTTTCTAGTACCAACAAGAAAAAATTTTTTCAAAGTGAAGTATTGTCTTTTACATAACATAAGTTATTTGAGAACTCAACACTGAATCCTTTGTCCAGCAATTGGTGATAGAAAGCAAGTTATGCTTTAGACCCGGAACACATATGAAACACCATGGATATGAACAGAGTCAACTTCAAGATTTCCATATCCTTCAGTTTGTCCTTTGGAATTGTCTCCAAATGTGATCTGAGGGCCTTTTTGCTCAACATAGTCAGTGATTAGTTGCTTATATCCCGTCATATGTCTTGAACATCCACCATCCGGATACCATACATGGGGAGCCAATTCATTTCCACTCATCGGTCTTTATGTTGTTTTCATTCAAATTTCAAGACTTTTCCTTCATCCTAAAAACCGGATCGGTTCTTAGGTACCCATTTGGTGTAGGGTCCTACCAGTTAAATTGTACCTTTTGGAACCCAAATCGCTAACAACTCTAATTACTTTAGAGTGGCTGATTTGTCTCCCATAAACATCTACATACACATTCACCACCCCAGGAGCCTTGGCGATCACTGTGCATGAGTGCCACCTTAGCATGAACATGAGCCTTAGAGTTCTTCTTGGGTTCAGCCTTTTGTTCAAGTGCCTTAGCTTTTTGTCTTGTTGGGTCTCTGTCTCTGTGACTTGGGTTCAGAAACCTTTACCCTTAGGCAAGTGGGGGTTTAGGTTGCTGTCTTGAAATTGGGGTCTTTCAAGTCCCGAGGACTTGGTCTTTTCGGTTGAGAATATCTCTGTGAGTGTTTCTCTTACGAAAAATTCCTCGATGGTTCAAAGGTGAGATCTCTTTTAGGTTGGTATTCTTAGCCCGAGGCTTTGAAGCATCTTGGCTTTGAAAATTTCCCTCTTGAGTGTTAGTGTTTTCTAGCCTTTTCACGAGGTTTGGGCTTTCTTACGAACCTTGATTTTTCTGGCTCCATAGGTCCTTTACCCTTGTCTAAAACTCGATGCCAGTTCTTGAAGAAGATTAGATGCCATTGGTTTAACAAAGACTGACCTTGGTGCTTCTAGAAGCGACATTCGAAGACCTTGTGAAGTTCCCTCGAATGTATCCCAATCCAAATTTTATAGTTGCGTCTTTGATAACTCTCAATTTCATCTATCACTTTAGATGCGAGAATTCAATAGAGCTAACTTTCTCTGCAAGACTATCCTCACATTTCTTTAGAGTTTCATGCTTCTCAAAGAGGTCATTGAACTTCGATTACGATAAAATTGAATCTCTTTAGTGGATTTCTCTAATTTTCCATTCAGGATCTCTATCATCTTCTCTTTTTTTGAGAGTTGTACTTTCGAACATCCGGTTCATCAAGAGTTCCCATCAATTGAGAAGTGATCTCGGCATTTTTAGAGTCTTTCCACTTGATTCTCAAAATCGATTCCTTGTTACGCTCTTGAGTTTCGATGAGTAGTTCTTGTGACACGAATAGTCCTTCATAAGATTCTCAAACGAATCCATCGGGTCAAAGTTATCACATGATTGAACTTGAGAACTCATGTGCTTGTGTAGAGCAACAACAAGAGATAGAAGAATTTACCTCCTCCAAAACCATAAGACGTACATCATCACCGCATCCTTTATGAGAAAATTTCATCTCGAGGAACTGGAACCTTCTTCGAAATGTTCTTCCTCTTCAATCATAACTTTCTTCTTTGGAGATCTTCCCTGTCCTCTTGGCTTGTCTCTCCTTTCTTTTCTTTAAAGACTCACCTCGGACAATCATATTGAAAGTGACCTTTCTTCTGACAGTTGTAGCATCTGTTGGTATCATCATCCTGATCACTATCCTCCTTGGTCTTGGAGTCCTTCTTCTTGGATGAGGATCCTTCAGCTTTCTGGTCCTTTCTTTTCTCAGTGTATCTGTCCTCAGCTTCTGAGTCTCTCTTGTACCTGTGATTCCTGTAATATTTCTTATATTTTCCATATCTTCTATTGAGTCTTTCAAACCTCCTTGCCATCAGTACTAGCTTATCCTCCTCGCTTTCTTCTTGATTTTTGGCAAGTGAGTTCTTAGACTCTCTAGACTTACATGATTTCTCTTTGGCTTTGAAAGCCACATTCTTGCTAGATGAAGAATCATCTTTGCTGTCAGATTTCTTAGTTTTCTTGTCAATCACAAACTCATAAGCTTTCAGTTAAGAGAAAACTTGTTGATATGGCATGGAATCAATATTTTTGGTGTTTTCAATCACCACAAAGATGTATATCCCATTTCTTAGATAATCCTCTAAGATTTTTCCATGTCCCCTCCCCTCTTGGGTATCTTTTCCCAAGGGCCCTCAGATCCTTCATGATGCTAGTGAATCTGACCTCAAGTTTGTCAATGGATTCACTATCTTCCATTTCAAAGCTATCAAACTTTCCAATAAAGAATGTAAAGTTTGTTTTCCTTAATATGATATGTGCCTTGACACATAACACAAAGTGAGTCTCACACGCGTGTATGGGGAATACACGTGTTCGGTGATTTTAAAACTTTTCTTTCCTTTGAGGTCGGATGGGTGCAAGTTATCACGATGATTTTGCCCCCGAGAAGCACGGATTGCCCCGAGTCAAAGTCTATTGAGACAATGATCCCGAGTTGCTTTCGAAGCTTGATTAATTTCAACCGAGCTGAGTTTATCGAGAGATCCCGAGGAGCTTGGATCAGATAATTATCTTACTGAACCCTCAATGGAGTTAGTTCAGTTTGGTAACTATCTGTTCTAGTTACTCAAGTGTGCGGAATGGTTGGCCCTAAGTTTATACTCGTTTTAGCTTTGCTGAAAATCTTCACTTTAATAAAACAGTGATTAAGGTTGTGATCAATTTTATGCAAGTTCAGTGGATTGGTTCCAACTGAATATCAGTGAACTATGCTTTCAGTGAAAGACATGCAACAGATAATAATGCAGTACAGAAAGCAAAACAACACAGCAATTATAGTGGTTCAGAGACTCAAGCTCCTACGTCCACTCTCTCTGATCTTCAGAGAAATTCCTTAACCACTTCCTAAGCTTTCTGGCTAACTCACTGTAGCTTACTCACTTTTCTATCTTGAGTTTTCTGGCTGACTCACTGCAGCTTACTAACTCAAACACACACAAGTGTTCAGACTACCACAAGTAGCTTACTAACTTCTTCTCTAGAGTTTTCTGGCTAACTCACTGTAGCTTACTAACTCTTTACAACTCTAACTCACCAACAAAACACACACAAACTACCTTAACAAAGGGTTTGGGTTTTGGGTTGGTTTCCAACTATGGTGAGATATCCTTTACAATAAGAACTAATGCAAAGGCTAGGATATCTCTTCTAAGCTTTGGATATATCTATCACTCTAGGCTTAGAATAGTGAGCTCTTTCCAATGTGAAACACTTGGGAAATTCTAGGGTTTTTTGAGTGCTTCAATTTGCAATAATACGAATGAGCTCTTGAGTTGCTTTGAAATTTCCCGTGACCTCTCAATGTAAAGGGTCACTGGTATTTATAGGCAACCTTCACTAAGGTTACTCTTGAAAAACTATCCATTGGAGGAGATAGTATCAAGGGTTCCCTCTTCTGGTGTTTGATGAACGGTTATATTTAGGGTTTGAATACTCCCTTGCATGTTTTAGGAAATATGCAGTCATGTAGCCAATCACCAATTTTTGCAGTCTGGAACTTAGTACTACTTACATGATTCAGGATCCTCGTCTTCCAAAGGTGTCGATAAAATCGATGTTGTCTTCCTCTCGATTGGTTCTTGTCTTGATGAATGTAGACAAACAAAACGGCTCTTTTTGGTCAATCTCTCTGAATGAGACAACCTTAAACAACACTTAGACTTAGTTCATTTTGTCTGCATATGAATGTTTTGGGCAATATATATTTTTCTGAATATTTGTGTTTTTCTCAGTTTTGTAGTCTTCAGATAGATATTATTCAGTGCCTCTGAACATTCAGGTTATACTGAGTATTTAGTATCTTCTTGAGTCTTGATTCTTCTTTTGGTCTTGATATCTTCCAGTCTTGAGACATCTTGAGTCTTCAATGTCTTGATGACATCTTGAGTCTTGATGTCTTGATGTCATCTTGAGTCTTGATGTCTTGATGACATCTTGAGTCTTGATGTCTTCCCGCAACTTCTTGAGTCTTGATGTCTTGACAACTTCTTGGTCTTGATGTCTTGATGACATATCTTGAGTCTTGATGTCTTTAGTTACTTACTGAGTCTTCAGTGTCTTTAGTGACATCTTGAGTCTTGATGTCTTGATTACTTCTTGAGTCTTCGGTGTTTTTATGACATCTTGAGTCTTGATGTCTTCAAAATCTAACCCGATCTATATCTGGCGACTATACATGGTGCGAGATAACTACGAACAATCTATCTTTGAAACCCCACTTCGGTCTATCAAGATTATCCTAAACATGTCATACTCAGGGTTTTTGGGATCTAATCAAAACTTCTTTATTAAATTCATCTCCCAACACTTGTTATTTTGTTTGTGTTGAACGAGATTGAATTGTTGGCACTCTCACTCCTTTGGGAAGACAACAGTCCTTCAGAGAAGAAGCCTTTGCTCAAAGCAGTGCACCACTTCTCTTTTAAATTGTAGATTCTTTTAAACCATTGGTGGTCCTCTAAGTTATAACTTGTAATCATCTCTTTCCAACAATTCTCAAAATCATCTCTCGTAGCACAAACTGATAAGCATTTGTTAAATGTTTCTTTGAATGTGTCATCACATTTTAGTTCTGCAAATCTGCTCACTGCATTTTGTTGGAGGTGCCATAGATAGAGCCTCTGTCTTGTATCAGGGAATACCTGAAAAAGTATAGATACAGTAACACAATATTAACTAAATAGTAACAACATAGTTGTTACATAGTAACACATATTTTATTAATTGAATTCCTATAACATTTTCTATTGCATTTGAAATTGTTTGATCCTGATCAGTGAATATTGTCATTGGACTTTTTCCACCCATTGATTTTTTGAATGCTGTAAATAGCCACTCAAAAGTTTATGTTTTCTCGTCAGATAAGAATGCACAGCCAAACATTGTGTTCTTCCAATGATGATTTATCCCAACAAATGGTGCACAGATAAGGTTGTATCTATTGGTTATGTATGTTGTATCAAACACCATCACATCATCAAATATATCAAAATCCTCTTTCATCATTGAATCTCTCCAAAAAATATTACTCATTCTTCCCTCATTGTTCATTTGAACCCTACAGTAACATGTATGTAAAATCATGTGTTAAATAAAACATTCAGTAGTACATATATTATTATACATAGAACACATATGTAGGCATATGGTAACATACCAAAAAAGAACCGATTCTCTTCATCCTCTTGGTTTTTGTATTAGGTCCATGAAAGTTTTTTTGCATCTTCTCCTTCCATGTTCTTCATTTTTTGTACGATGCACAAAGTTCAAGTGGTCTCTCATTGCATGCCCTATTTGATCCTCACCCTCGCACTCAATGCTAGATATTTGTATGAATCGGATGGTCTTAAACCAGATGATGTCATTTCTGTGATAGTCATAGCTTTCCTTTCTTTGATTGCTCTCTCTGAACGATGTAAATGACTCCATTCTCTTCTTGTTAATGGATGATTATGGTATGTTATGTGTTTTACCACCTCATACTGTCCATCTTCTGTAATTTTAACTCTCATTTGAGCCTTGCAATCAGTTCTGGTAATTCCACATTTTTTCCTCTTGAATTCTGTAATTTGCTCTTCATTCCTTGTTCTTTTCATACTAGTACAAGAGCACACAAAAAGTTTGGATATTAATACTTTGTTGCCATATTTAGATAGGATCCCTGTTGATTTTCTAACACTAAATCCCACAGCTCGGGTATGCTTACAGTATAGATCATACATCAAGCATATTGTGTCTCTCTTCATCCCAATTAATGAACCACTGTATTCATCAAAATTAGATGTTCCCCCTTCATTTGTGCACTCTAAATCTGATAAATATGGTTCCTCTGATAGAATGGGTGCATCACCTGTATTATAGTTCACATAGTGACACACATATATGCATATATTAAAGAAATAATTACTTTTAGTAACAAACAACAAACATAACTAATCAAGTAACACAACCTTTTGTTTACCGTAACAAAACAATAGTCAATGAAGTAACACACATTTTCTCATGCAGTAACAAAACTCATACACATATCGTTTATTTCAGTATTATCACATGTTTTTCGAATAGATTTCTTTTTTCAGCGTCTTTTTTTAGATCATGTTTTAGGTTTTTAGTAACAATGGGAATGAAGTATGTGTTTTGTTACCTGGTACTGTAGATTGTGTTGAATCTGCTCGTATTACTATCATATTCCCATAATTTCCCATGTTTTCTGAATGATTCATTGTTTATCGACTTTCTTCTGGTGTTTTCTTCGTTATTTTTTATCGGCGGCATAAATTTTCTTCTGTATTTGGTTTGTGTTGCGAGTTTTGGTTGTTAATTGATGAGCAAGGTTTGTTTTTCCCGTTTTCTGTGTGATTCAGGCCCACGACCCGGAAGTTGTAGTGACCCGTGAGTTTTTTTTCCGGGTCAGCCGGGTTTCTGGGGATCCGCGTGTTTTTTAAATTTTTGTCTTGCTTGTGTGGTATTGCACATAAGATTAGTGTGCAATATTTCACACAAGACCTACTCTATTTTTTTTCACAAAAATCTCACACCCTTATTTCCCATAAATTTCGAAAATAATAAGTGGGGATTTTCAAGATTGGATATTTCTTGAATTTATGAGATATTCTTGTACTCCAAATAATACATATCTTTTTCCATAAAATCTTTCCAAGAAAATCTTTTCTTCCTTCTTATTCCCCTAATTTTCGAAAATTCCAATTAAGGAGGCCAAGTGGGAGATTTCTTGAATTTATGGGATAATCTTGTATTCCAAGAATACTTATCTCCTTTCCATAAAATCTTTTCAAGAAAATCCTTCTCCCCTTTTGTTTAATTATTTTTGAAAAATGCAAGGAAAAATAACAACAAGATATTTAATTTATTTTATGCACCTTTTATTTAATGGACTTTAATTGGGCTACTTGAGGGGACTTTAGGAGAATTAAGATGGACTTCCCAATGAGGCTTCTGAATTCCAATATTGAGCCACAATATTATTCAGTCCATTAATATTAATTAATTGCACTATATAATTAATATTGCACTATCCATCTCAACCCATATTACGGTAATATGGCTCCCGGTTATTATTTCACGTGTTTAAGATTATTTTGTCCATTAATTAATTAATTCACTGAAAAGTTTTATATTAATTAATATATTTATCCTTGGAGTAAGGACAACTCAATATTATTATCCATACCGAAAAATTAATTCCACTTGCAAGATTTGGTATGATAAAGGTTCTGAGCCCACCAAGGGGACTAATCATGCAAGACTCTCCAAGCACACGATTCTCTGTATTAATTTAGCAACTATCATGTAATTAATATTATTGCCCAAGATATAGGGTATCGAAGACGCAGTGATTCTCTTCCAATATAAGTCAAAACAATAATTACTAATCGCACACAGTCCTTATTAAGTGGCAGAGATTAAGAAATCTACAACCTCTGATGTCTAACTCTTCATCTCATAAATCAGTGCGAATGAGTTTATCCTCTCTGTAGGTCCGCTTCAGCGCATCAAATGCACTAGTGTAAACTCTTGGTCAAGACAAGCCAATCTGAGCCTTACACATCAACTTCTACCAATAGACTGTACGGATCTATCTAGGTTGTGAAACACGCACTTGTTTACAAGGGTCTGTTAATGTGATCTTCTGTGATCTTGTATCACCACGTTAACTACAGTGTAACACGTGTTATTCTATGAACGGTTTGCAATAAATATATATAACATTCAATCATATTTAAAATAACAGTGATAAATAATTTATTTCAGTTTACATAGGTTATACAAAGTAAAAGCATACTTTCACGTATAACCCCAACAAAAACTTGAAAACAAAAATGTCTCAGGCTACACATTACAGAATTTAGATAGAGAGATGATTGGGATTATTTCGCCAATTCACAAAAGAGATCTCCCTTGCTTGCAATTTTTTTGTCGTAATCCATGACCAAGTCCTTGCAACAATTTCATTGGATATATTTGTTATATCCAATTCTTTGCCTTCGAACACGCATTCATTCCTTTTTTCCAAATTGTCCAAACAACACCAATCCAAATAGACGAAACAATGTTACCTTTTCGTAAAGATCCAAACATAGCACATGTTGAAGAAAACTGATGTAGGGATCTTCATGTGGTACCATATTCACTTGAGTCCATTTGTATATGTTGCTCCAAATTTGTGATGCCACTTTGCATGTGAAGAAAAGATGAGAGGTTGTTTCTCCCTCTTTTCCACATAGAGGACATGACACATGTCCATTTTCCGTGATGATATTTTTTTTTCTCCAATTATCTCTCATTGGTAGCCTTTGCTTGAGAATCTTTAATACAATTGCTTGCGCTCTCTTTGGTGTTGAGCTACCCCATAGATGCTTAAATGCTTTCCTCCTTCATTGCTTTGTTTTTCGGTCTTTTTTTTTTTGACATTTTTGTATGACCCGGTTGGTAGAGGAAATTCCATTTGGTGAACCATTCCAACTCCAAATGTCTTCTTTTCGCTCGATCAAGTTTGTACTGTTAACACAATGTAGCAGACATTAAGAGATGCTTTCTCACTAACTCTCAATCTTCTTTTCCACCTCAAATTCCACTCCCACTCCTCCTCGTCCCCACCTTCCCATCTCACAAAATTTTCCTTCTTGATTCTCACTATTCCTGAAAAATCTATTGAACCTCACTCTCAAAGCCTCCACCCCACCCACACATCCTGCCAAAACTGAGTTTGATCCCCCTTGCCTACAATTCTTTTTAATTTTGAAGCCATCCTAACTCGCTCTTTATTCATATATAACTCACTTATATCATTCCACCTCCTCGAAACTTTTACACCCCACCTACTCCCTCGTCTCACCCCCGCTCCCTCCCCTCTACTCAAGCTAACATAAAACCCCCCATATCTTGATTTCACCACCCTCGCCTATAATCTATTTGGTTCATTCACAAATCTCCAAACCCATTTACTAACAAGAGCACAATTAAACCTCCCCACATCTTTGATTCCTAGACCACCCGACTCTTTTTCTTTACACCTCCCCCCATCCTACCCAAGGAGTTTTATTTTGAGACTCACAACTCCCCGTAAGAATTCTCTCTGAATTTGGATAATCCCCTTAATTATATTTTTTGGGATACGATAAAAGGATAAACTATATAACGGGATTGCAGATTAAACCGCTTGGATTAGGGTGATTCTCCCCCCAAATGAGATGTGTTTACCATCTATTTCGCCAACCTCTTCCGAATTTTGTCCAAAAAGAATTCTCCATGACTCCTCCTTTTTTTATGGTTGACAATCCACATTCATACACGAGGTAATAGAATGGTGGCCTACCAACTTCACATCCAAAAATATGACACATATCTTCTAAATTATTGATGTCCACATTCACACCCCACAAACAACATTTATGAAAATTGACTTTCAGCCCCGACGAGTTCGAACAACCTCAGAATGTGTTTAATAGAACGTATGTTGCTGATTTTACCTGGGCATGAGAAGATGGTATCATCCGCATACTGTAAATGAGACACTTTTACCTTATCTTTTCCCAGCTCGGATGGTTCAAGGATTTCGAGTTCCACCGCTCTAGAGATAGGAACAAGAACGGTGAGAGGGTCATCTTGTCGGAGTCCCCATTCTAGCTTGAATTCTTTGGTTGGGCATCCATTAACAAGTACTGGAGAGGATGCCGTTGACACACATTCTTTCATCCATTTTCTCCACTTCGGACTGAAATTCATCTTTGTCATCATTTCTTCTAGGAAGCTCCAATCAATAGAATCATATGCCTTCCCGAAGTCCACCTTGAATAATATTCTTTGGAGTTTTTTCTTCTTTGCTTCATCAACCATTTCGTTAAGAACTACAATCCCATCAAGGATTTATCTCCCTCCCACAAAAATTTGGATGATTTTTTGGAGATAATTTGATCCAAAACTTTGCTAAGTCTTATTGCCAAAATCTTAGCAACAACTTTGTACAAACCGCCTATCAATGAAATAGGACCGGAATTAATTGAGGGTTTGGGCTTGATCATTTTTAGGGATCAAGACAATGAAAGACGAATTCATTCCTTTTGCGAGCTTGCCATTCACGTAGAACTCTTCCTTGAACCATTTCATACCTTATCTAAGAAAATTATTTAATATTAATAAATATCGGTATGAAATGATATAATTATCCTTTTATTTAATAGCATTAAGTATTGGAAACATAAAAAATGGAAAGTAGGGTAAATCATATAATTAATATATTTAACAAAATTAATACAGTAATAGAACTGAAATGCCATTGTCAAATTCTTCAAAGTAATAGCAAAAATTACAATTAATTTTTAATAAAAATTCTTTTTCTGAAAAAAATATAAAATGGAGTGCAGAGAATATTATTTAGATGACATAATCGAGAAATTTGGGTGGATGATATCATGATGCTGATATAAAATGGAGTGTAGAGGACTAGTTGGGCTTGGGCATGTGGTCCAGTTGTGGCCCAAATTGCGTTTTATGTTTGCAGTCCAATTTACAAATATATATTTATTTATATTAACACGCATATAAATAAAAATACACAAACTCTTCTGTGAAACTTGTTCATAGTATGAAACTTATACAACTAAACTTATAAAGTTATATTATTACTTTTATGAATTAGTACCTATAGCATTTAATATTATGATTTCAGTTTATAAGTATAATGATTTTAGTTGATAAGTGTAGTGGTATTAGTTTGCAAATACAGTGGTATAAATTTTATACTATGAACAAGTTTCACCGAAGACATACGGCATAAAAATATATATGTGGAAGATCTATTAACAAATTCTATAAAAAAAAATTACGAGCCGTCATTAATTTGATGATCGAGCTCAAATGGACCTTAAACGGAACGGATCATTCATTGTCCTTTTCAATGTATCTAATTTGTAAGGTGTTGTATCATAAGGTGCACGACAATTCAAGTACATTTTTAAAATATATAATTTATTTTCACTGACATAAATTGCATGTTTCAAAAATGCATTTGAGGTGAATAGTGCACCTGTTACACAAGAGATCTGTTCAATAATTTTTTCAAATATGTAAGCAAGTCATAGTCAACCCTCACTCTTTAAGAATGAAATTGTTTTTGTTAAAAAAAATTATAGTTAATATTAAAAATTTTGTAGCCAATTATTTATTTTCTTGTAGTGTTTGCTGACATGACAAATGATGTGGAGTTTTTTGCACTGTTGGTAAGCAATATGACCCTCCTCCCAATTCGTTACATGAATAATTTCCGGCGATCTTACAATTTTTTTTTTCAAAAAAGACCAAACTTAAATATAAAGGATTAAAATTGGACACAGGTGGACTAAAATTGAGATATAACAAACTAAAACTGGATTTACTTAGAATTACATGACCAAAATTGATATTTCCCCCTTCAAGTGCAAGATAGGGCCTTTGTACATAAGTGGAGTAATGCCCCAAAGACATAGTTAAATGGTAAACTAGCGGTGATGTAAGATATATCTCCCAGCAATGTAGATTTGAATCTCGTGTGAAATAAATTTCTATTAAAATATTATGGAGATTTGTCCAAGGTCTCGTTTCTCCCTTATAAGAAAAGAAGAATAATCCCCCATAGGCATAACCAAGTGATAAGCCTTGTGGTGATGTGGGGAGATTCCCGAAACAACGCAGGTTCGAACTTCTGCGTGGGACAAAATTTCTATTGAAATAATATGAGGGTTTATCCTGGAGATTAAATCTTGTTGGCTTCTCTCCAAATTCATGTCTACTACTTGGGATATCCTTCAATTCACAATCCGTCTGATGAGGTCTTACAAAGACGGCGAATGGGGGGAGTTTTTCGTCAATTCTCACAAAAAAAGAAAAGAAAAAAAGAATAAAAATGTTGGACCACATTACATATGTACTAGAGGAATGAGCGTTTCTTTCATGAATAGTGCACATCTACAACCACCATATACCAAGCATGCCTTGTTTATCCATTTTTGGGTTTAATCTGTTAGGTCAAAAGAAATAGTGCACTAAAATGGGAAATGGGGTTTATATGATATGAATAGACTATAGAGACTGCTCTCTTTTTTTTTTGACAGAACTATAGAGACTACTTTCCACACTTAAATAAGTGTGATATTTGAGCAAAGGTGTGTTGAGGTTTTTTTTTAATATAATATATATTTTATATTGTATAATATTGTATGACTGATGTGTCTAAAAATGGGTTAATAATAAGAGATGGTGGGTCAAATTCTCCACTCAACGCCCAGCTCACCATTTTGATTATTGATTCAAGCAAACAAATATTTAGGTGGGCCCAGGCTGAGGTTGGGCCCACAATGGAAGGTGGGCCAGTTTGAATTAAGGAAGGTGTTCTGATTATATACACCCCAATTTTAAGAGATACACTAATTTAAATTTTCTATTATGTTAGTGTAATTTGCAAAATGATTCATACACATTTTTTCTTATTCAAAATGAATTAAATTTATCAAAGTGGTACACACACCTCATTTCCTTCACCATTTGATCATGTTTCCCGTGAAATATTAAAAATGGTCATTTTACCACTACCGTTCACCACCGTTTGAAATTTTGAAGGAAAAGAAATCCAAGCGGGGTGAGTTTTTTTTCAAAATTTTTGCAACTTGTAATTTTCGAGCCTAGTTTGTTGAAAATTGTTCTTCATTTTGACAAAAAAAAAATCAAAATTGTGTAGATATTTCAAAAACAATTTATCAAAACTTTATATATTTTCTCGATAATTTTTTGTCGAATTTCATAACCAAAAAGATTTGTCGAATTGTGGGGGGGGTGTGTATAACCGAACCGGGCCCTTAAGGAAGAAAAGTGGCAAATAATATTCCTTCTGTATAGGAAAAGCAATGGCTCAAGTCCAAAGAAAAGAGGTGATAGAAACCCTACAACCATTATATGAACACAAAAGTAAAGAAATCGAGAGACAAAGTGGAGGGACGTTAATCCCATCAAGCATAAAGTTGAAAAGAGGAAAGGGAAATGAAATGAGATATGGTAACATTTTAGAGTTTGACCTTTGTTTAAATTTGGCTCATCATGCACCTTTCATTGTACTACATACATGGAACTTATGTTGTCTGTTTCATGCCTACTTAATATGTCTTCTTTTATTAAGGGGTGGGAGATGGGGGTTTTGTGGCTATGCTCCTTTTTGCTTGCTAGTTACTCCTTTCCTTTTACAACATGCATCAATTCATAGCATGTGTTTTTTTCTTAGTAGGTCTTCTGTGCACTCGGTATATCATGCAGTGTAACGCGTCTTTGAAACATGTAATTTATTTTTCTTGATACACTACAAAAAAATAGTGGATTGACTATGAAATTTTATACTCCTCCGTCGAATTTTTTTTATTATCCTTCTTCGTGACACGGATATTAAGAAAAGGTAGGAGATTATAATACTACCCTCCGTCCCGAACTCAACACTACGGTTACTGTATCGCGGGTTTTAAGAAAAAATGATAATGTGATAAAGTGTTGGGGGTAGAAAAAATTGTTTATTAGTATTTTATGTGATAAAGTGATGAATAGTTGGGGGTAGAAAGAGTTGTTTATTAGTATTTTATGTGATAAAGTGATAAAGTGAATATTTCCATTTAAGGAAGTGTTCAGTTAAGTATGGGACGCCTAAAACGCGGAGCCCAGGGGTTAAGTTTGGCGCGGAGGAGTATTAAAATGGTGTAAAGTGGGTAAAGTGGGTTTGGTGGAGGGAAATAATAGTACTAAATGGTATAAAGTGTGTTTGGTGGAAATAAATAATAGTATTAAATAGTATTGAAAGTTGTTTTATTTCCTTTTTAGAAAATGACCAAACAAAATTAGGACGACTATTTACGGAAAGTGGATAACCAAAATTAGGACAAAGGGATATTTTTCCAACATGCCTACAAAATTTTTAACGAAAATAATTTCGTCCTTAAATAGTAAGGCTTGCCTACGATTTGCCTACAAAATTTTCTAGTTATATAGGCTATTTTTAAACTACAAATATAATTATTTACAGAAATGTAAATTGTCTAGGAAATTATTTGTGTAGGTAAATTCGCCTACTAAAATTGCAAATGTTTAGATAGATTGCTCGTAGGTAATTTGTTTGCCTAGGGAATTATTTGTATAGGTATTTTTTTCAAAGATTATTCTAAAAATTGGTAGACAAATAGTAGGTCATCCTCTTTTTAAAAAAATGACCAAATTAATTTATTAAGAAAATTTGTAGTCATTTGAAAATTTTCATATGCAATTCTTCATTTTCTTGTAGTGATATATATGTGTTCAGTTTATTTACATTGAGTCATTCAATTTATTCGATATAAAACAAGTTGAACATTTTAGTGTAAATAAAATTGAATGTTTTAAGGAAATAAGTTGTATGTTTTAAAAATTAATTTGAGTTCCACGGTGCACCTAATGTATAGAACATTTTTTTTTTAGATTGAGTGGTGAAAATTTGTTGGATAAATTAGAATAAGATAAATTCACTTGGCTAACACATCACAAGCTCACTAACTAGAAGATGCTATCCATAATCACCCTATGAAAGGATTAGATAACGGGTTAACCCATAATATTAATTGGGCTTTGATAAATACAACCAAACAAGCTATATATATTTTTTATATAGTGCATGTCTTGATTAGCATGCACTAATAAGATGAAACATAAAATATAAAAAGTACAGGAATTTGTATGATACATATCAAATGATGCTCTAGGTCATTTCAATAACAGTTTGCAGAAATCTACTAAAATTAAAGAAATCCAAAACATACACACTATTATTGCTAGATGCCTAAAACCTAAAAGACAAAAATTTGAATTAGAATTCATGTGATTTTTTTTTTAAATTATGTTTATGCGTTAACACTGTTATGCATACAAAGTGTCACTTAATACTTTTTAAAAATCTAGCATTTATAAACAGTGATACTTCGTATATATAATAGTGATAGTATATATGCATAACAATGACACTTAAAAAATAAAGTTCACGTGAACACAAATTCACAAGAGACTGTTGGGGAATTAATTGCACGGATCTATTCGGGATGAATATTTAAAACAAATTTAATTCTAACAATTATTACTAGCATGAATTAATCCTATATTAATTCAAATAATAATTCAACAACAAATCACGCATATAAACAGTTCACGTAGATCCTACGAATGCGGAATTACTACGAGTTTACGTGAACTAACCTCCTAGAATGACAATGGACTCGTCGATGAAAACACACCAAAAAGTCTTCCCAAGTATTCCCTAGTCCTTGCTCGACAATCCGGTGGAAGGATGCTCGCGAATAATTAACAAAAGGAAAAACAAAAAATTGTTGCACCACCTTTTTGGATTTACTATTTTTTCCAGCACATGGAATTGTACACTCACAATTGACGTTTTTCGAAAATACACAATCTGTCGATGTTTCAAAATATTTGATATTTTATCGACGCTGATATTTTTCCGAAAAACCAATTTTCATGTTATCTGGGGATGAACCATTCATCCCCTATTTATAATAGAGAGGGGGACGAAAATTAGGGCTCAAAATAGGGTTAGGAAAGATCTTTTCTTGATCTCCAAGAAATCTTGAATATATCCCATATATTCTTCTTTCCATATGTATTTTTTCACAAAAATCTCACACCCTTATTTAACCCATTTTTTCGAAATTAATAGGAGGCTTTTCAAGATTGGATCTTTACTTGAATTTATGAGATATTCTTGTACTCCAAGAATACACATCTTTTTCCATAAAATCTTTTCAAGAAAATCAAGAAAATCCTTCTTCCTATTATTACTCTATATATTTCGAAAATCACAATTAAAGAAACCAAGTGGGAGATTTCTTGAATTTATGGGATAATCTTGTATTCCAAGAATACTTATCTCCTTTCCATAAAATCTTTTCAAGAAAATTCTTCTCCTTCTTTTTCTTTAATAATTTTGAAATTTTAAGGAAAATAATGCAACAATAATTTATTTTATTTTTAAACACCTTTTTCAGTTATTGGACTTTATGTTGGGCTACTTAGGGGGCCTTTAGGAGAATTAAGATTGGATCTTCCAATGGATCTTGAATTCTCAATATTGAGCCACAATATTATTCAAGCCCATAAATATTAATTAATCCCACTACATAATTAATATTGCACTATCCATCTTAACCCATATTACAGTCAATATGGCTCCCGGTTATTATTTCTCGTGTTTAAGATTATCTAGCCCATTAATTAATTCAAGCCACTGAAATAACTTTCCATTAATTAATATCTTTTGTCCTTGGTTAAGAAATCGGTTCAACATTATTATCCATACCTAAACTAGTTCCACTTGCAAGATTTGGTATAATAAATCTTATGAACCTCCCAAGGGGGCAAATCGAACAAAAGCGTGCTTTTGCACACGATTCTCCTCATTAAATCTTAGCAATTGCATGTGACCAATAATATTGCCCAAGATATAAAGTATTGAATCTCGTTGATTCTCTACCCGTGATAAGTCAAAGCAATAGTTACCAACCACACGTGATCCTATTTAAGGAACGAAGATTAAGAAATAACGAACCACTGAGGTCTAATTCTTCCTTGTTCAGTTCTGAAGAATTTGTCCTCCTCAGGGTCCTATTCAATTAGATCACCATGCACTAGTGTAATCTCTTGGTCAAGACAAGTCAATCTGAGCCTTACACTTCAACCTTTCACGATGGATTGTTCATTTCCATCTATCTCGTGAATGGTGTACTTTTTGTTACAAAAGGATTTAATTTAATCTTACGTGATCCGTATCACTAAATTAACTACAATGTAACACGTCTTATTTATTGAACAATTATGCAGTAAATATATGTAACATTCGATGATATTTAAAACATCAGTGATAAACAATTTATTTCAGTAAATAAGTCCGAAATTCAGTTTGATTATACAAAGTAAAAGCATACTTTCCAGTATAATCCCAACAATCTCTCACTTATACTCAAAGTCTGCTTTTAAGTATACTACATCATGTCTCGTGTAGTTCCTAATACGTGACATCTAATGTCACCTACACGAACCTAATAATTTCTTCCACTTATACTCAAAGCAGATTGGCTATGCACTTGACAACCATTCCTCCCACATGCTCTTGAATGTTTCCAGAGGCAGACACTTTGTGAAAGGATTAACTAGGTTATCCTCCAATGCGATCTTAGCCACCTCTTCATCTCCTCTCTTAATGATTTCTCGTCTAAGATTTCTTTCTTTGAGTGTGCTTGTTTGACTCGTGGACTCTTGGTTCCCTTGAATTTGTAACTGCCCCTAGCAAATATTGTTAGACAAATTCGGAACTCCATCCAAGTCCACTAAGAAGGTCTAGAGCCAAAATGGTTCTTTCACTGCTTCACAAACAGCTACTTACCCGGCTTCCATGGTTGAGTCAGTGATGCATTTCTACTTCACACTCATCCATTTCATGGCTACACTTCCCAAATGAAAGCACACTAACTGAGGCAGATAGTTTCTGGAATATATGTCTGGTTGGAAATCCGAGTCCGTGTAGCCGATGGGGACTAGACTATCTGACTGATAAAATAACATTCTATCTCGAGTTCTTTTCAAATACTTCAGAATGTTTTTAACTGCCGTCCAATGTTCTTTCCCCGGGTTACTTTGATATCTTGCCACCATGCCAACGGTAAAGAAGATATCCGGTCTCGTACACAGCATTGCATACATAAGGCTTCCGACAGCCGAAGCATATGGAATACCTTTCATGTCATCTATCTCCTTTTGTGTCTTAGGGCACATTTCCTTGTATAGATGGATTCCATGTCTGAAAGGTACAAAGTCTTTCTTGGAATCCTGCATGCTGAATCGTTTCAAGACAGTGTCTATGTATGAAGCTTGCGATAAGCCTATCATCCTTTTCTTGCGATCTCGAGTGATCTTGATCCCAAGGATGTGCGCGGCTTCCCCTAAGTCCTTCATATCAAACTGTTTTGAAAGCCATGCCCTTACGTCTGATAACACCTTTACATCGTTCACGATGATCAGAATGTCGTCTACGTATAGTACTAAGAATACCAATGCAGTTTCGACACGCTTTTTGTACACACAACTTTCAAACTCGTTTTGATCAAACCCATAAGATTTTATAACATGATCAAAACATTGGTTCCAAGCTCTGGATGCCTGTTTTAGTTCGTAAATGGACTTCACGAGCTTACAAATTAGGTGTTCTTGGCCTTTTTCAATGAAGCCTTGGGGTTGTTGCATATAGATTTCTTCATCAAGACTTCCGTTAAGGAAAGCTGTCTTAACATCCATTTGCCAGATCTCAAAGTCGAGATGCACAGCAATTGACAAGAGAATTCGGATGGACTTGAGCATTGCTACGGGCGAAAAAGTTTCCTCATAGTCGATCCCTTCTTTCTGAGTATAACCTTTCGTCACAAGCCTTGCCTTGAAGGTTTCCACCTTCCCGTTCGGTCCTCTTTTTCTCTTGTATACCCACTTGCAACCAATGGGTTTGACCCCATTAAGTGGTTCGACTAGCTCCCACACTCTGTTATGATCCATAGAACCCATTTCGGCTTTCATTGTTGTTTGCCAAGAACCTGCATCCTTGTCTTGGATTGCCTCGTCATATGTCCATGGGTCTGATTCATCTTGTCCGGGAATCAAGTCCGAGGACTCTCCTATCCCCATGAATCTCTCGGGCTGTCTCACAACCCTCCCACTACGACGAGGTTCCGATTGTGCAAGTGTGTCGTTTGGTATGTCATCTTGTACAGTTGGCACCGAGGTTAGCCCCATTAGCTCATTTAAGGTAATCTCACTTCTGGGTCTTCTTTTGTTCATATAGTCTTCCAAAAATCTAAAGTGGGTGCTTATTACCACCTTTTGATCTTCGGGACGATAAAACATACACCCTTTTGTTCCCTCGGGGTATCCTACAAACAACCTTAATTCTGATCGAGGATCCAATTTCTCGGCTTCCTTGTCCAACACGTAGGCCGGACTCCCCCAAATCTTCATGTGTCTCAAACTGGGCTTGCGCCCGGTCCACAATTCTTTGGGAGTTTTGGGAACCGATTTGGATGGCACCAAGTTCAGAATGTAGGCCGCTGTTTCTAAGGCATGACCCCAGAACGACTTGTGTTGGAATAGAGGTGTATAACACCTGGAGCATCTTCTAAATCTTGTAAATTTTGGTACATTATGTTACATAATGATTGATAGTGTGCGACCTATTTTCTTAATGAGTCACTCATATACTTGAGTGTACGGTGCAATTGGTGCACCAGGAGAACCACTCATTTTCAAATTTGAGAGTAAAGAAAATATAATCTCAAATCTTGGAGAGAAGGAAAAAATAATTTCAAAATTTTGAGATAATATTATATTTTTATCTCCAAAATTAGGATTATAATAAGTATATGACACTATTAAATTTAATAAAATTTAAGTGATACAATTATATTTATAAACTAAGTCATAATATTAATGTTACCTATATTAGTTATAAGAATATTGATACCAGTTTATAAGTGTAATTATATCAATTTATACTATATATAAATTTTACAGAAAAATTTGTGTACACTTTTTTAAAAATATTAGTAATAATAAAAGGACGCTATTAATTATAAACATAAACATCATGTAAAAATAAATCATATTTTTGCAAGAAATTAAACGTTTTTTTTGTAACGAGTAAGTCATTATTTTATTTAAAATGGGAAGAATGAAATGATTGGAAGCTGGGAAGCACATTAGTGCGCATGTTAGTTGACCACTTGACCTTAATCAAATGATCCAAAGTTCTTTTCGGCGCAGACCATAGGCGCAAAGTAGCGCCCTGTCGGTCATTCTTAAATCTTAATTTGATAATGTGCACCAAATGGTACTTTATTCGAAAGTGCATGTTTGGAGTATTTTTTTTAGGAAGAAGACGTAATTTAATGGATTATTAAATAGGTGTTACATTTAATAAAGTGAGGACCTCTAATTTAAAAAAAAAAAAAAAAAACCCCACGCTCAAAGCAAAACAATAAAAAACCTTTGGTTAAGAGTGTGACTTATATTCTTAAAAGAAATGTGACTTTTTTTATATAAAGGGTGTGACTTTTTTACTATAAAGGATATTACTCATAAAAGTGAAGGGTTTGACTTATATTCTAGCAGAAGGTATCGTAGTGATAACTCAAATGTGTGATTTATATTAGAGTGTGACTTATATTATTAAAGAGTATGCCTGTAAAAAAAATCAATTTCACGGTAAACAAGTTTCACAGCATACCAACTCAAACAATAAAAAGAAAGAAGGAGAAAAAGAAAAATGAGCAAGTTTATGTGTCAGTGTAATTACATAGTTCATATTTTCGAAAAATATGTGAAAGTCCAATCGAAGTTTCATCGTTATCCTTTAATTTCAAACCCTAGTCTCTGGTTCTCTATCTCCATAGACCCCCCCGGTCCAGTAATACAAACTCAACACCGACCCATACTTACATAAAACCTATTCTCACAAGGGATATGATGTTAAGAAAAATTCCCACCGAATTAGAGATGTTAAAGGGTAATATCATGTAGAATTACCCCATTTAAATCGAAAAAGAAATAGGATTTAGAACTAATTTTTCCAAGCTCATTTAAGTCAAGACCTTTTTAGCTCAAACCCCTATGAGGCTCAAGGGCTAGCCCACCAGCTTGTGTAATTTTCTTAATGTAATTCTGATACAATTATATGATAATTTTATTAATAAATTATTTTTATTTTTATACATATTTTAGATGAAATTGGTCGAATGATATTATTTTGTTCAAATATAAATAAACATATTAAGTGGTATATTTTTCAATAGTGCTTATTTTTCAAATTTAATTAATGCAATTGAATATAACTTAACAACACATCAATTATATTAGTATGTATCTTTTAACTTTATATGTTAAATTTAAATTACATATTTTATATCGTAGATATTTAAAATAAAAAAAAACATTTCGTAATATAATAGTGGCACTAAGTTTAGACATATCCCAACAATTAGTGATCATTAAAGAGTTAAATACTTAAGCCCTTGATTCTTTAGGATCTCAGTGCTGTAAAACTGACCCTAATTGATTTAGGGATTTGGAGCATGAAAATCTAAATTTGGAAAGTATAAAAAGGGCCAAAATGAACACACTTCATCCAGCAATTTGAGTTAAGAGTGAATTTCATGTGCATCCTGGTACATCGTGTATTCATTGTGCATTTTAAAATCATGTAATTTATTATACTTAAATATGCAACTTATTTACACTGAACCGTGCAATTGTTATATTAGCAGTTGCACGGTTCAATGCAGTCTGGTCTAGATAAATTGCATCTTATATGACAGTTGCACGGTTCAGTGTAAATAAGTTGTATCTTTTAACATAATAAATTGTATGGTTATAAAATGCAGTACAGTAAAACCTCGTTAAATTAATACTCGATAAATTAACAACCTCGCTAAAACTAATAATTTGTCCGGTCCCAAGTTGGGACCAGTACAAATTTGGGACCCAATCAATAAAATTATAAGATAATAATTTTTTTGAGATCTCAGTGTATATATATTAGTCCCGAAGAAACTATAAATTAATAATTATTAAAAATAATCCATATACATATATATGATGCACTTGAATATTCTTAAGACAACTTAGTAAAATAAGAATCTATTGTAACTTGTTTTTTCTTGAACTTCAAATCTATGTTGATCTCATCTTTAAATCTCCTTACTGCACCCAATAGTTGTGGCGTTGTCTTCTCGTACTGCAACAAAAAGTTATGAAGAGTTGTTGATGCTTGCAATGCTTCTTTTAGAGTGACCGATTCCAAAAACTATTGCATCATCCTCTGCTTCATCATCTTCCGGATTATGAATGACATCGGTCACTATCTCTTCTAGACTCTGAACTTCGTGACATTGATTATTTTCACCCGGAAAGTTGAGCAATTGATTCACATCCATTTTGTGGTGATATTGCATACCGGTGATCAAATTCTCAAGTTCACGAATGCCTTCTCCAGGAGTTGCATCATTTGCACTTGAGTCGCTTTGATTTTCCGAGTGAATTTTGCAGTGTCGAAAGCAATTTGCTATTGCTTCTTGATGAACATTTTCGGTCCAAGCTGACACTGTCATATTGATAGCATCTAAAACATTGATCTTTTCTGGAGATGGTATGTCTAACTCATGGCCTTCCAAAATCTTACGGTAAATTTTTTTGCATATACGTTAAAACCTCTTTAAATTAATAAATTATTAATTTATTAATATAATAATATCTCTATAAATTAATAAAATCATCCGGTCCCAAATTTATTAATTTATAGAGGTTTTACTGTACTTTTGATTTTTAATGTATATATTATATGAATATCGATCATAAAGATGTGTAATTGTGAGAAATGAAGATTAAATGATACTCCCTCCGTTCCGACGTAATTGTCCCGTTTCTTTTTGTTGTTTTGTTTAAGAAATAATAATAAAATAATAAAAATGAGGGGTAGTTTTGGGTATTAGGAAAGAGAAAAAGGTATGTGAAGTAACGAGTGGAGTAGTGAGTGATTTTTTTGTAATATTGTGTGAAAGTGAGGATAAAAATTATAGATAATGGGGTTATTTTTTCTTTTTATGAAATGAGAAAATTATAGTGGGACGTTCATAAAATAAAAGCGAATAATTATAGTGAAATGGAGGGAGTATTATTTAATTATGATATCCTCCTCCTCCCTTTTCTTAATCAGATATTTAATCAACTTTTCAGATCTCATCTTATACTCTTATCATTTAAATTTTTAATGCACGTGGGTCCCTGGGGAAATATAAGTGATTAATTATTATTATTATTATTATGTAATGCATGCACTTTAATGTACCGATATGTGATGAAACATAAAAATGGAATAAGATGATTTGATATTATTTCTATTTTTCTTTATAAATTTGTTTATCGGATTAGATAAGGCCAAAGAAAGCACACATGCGTGAGACGATTTACAATGAGACGGAGTGTAATTTGGGCATTGATATTTTAATATTTTAAAAAGAATAATATTAATTATACTAAATTGTACTCCATCTCATATATGAAACTGTCTCATACAAATTTTTATCAAGATGAAATAACTCTTTGAGATCATAGATAGGATATTATACGAGTTCTTTTTCTTCCAGAAAAAGCAAATTTAGACCCCTGCATTATTATCTCAAGTCCAAGTAAATTCTTAAAATATTTTTTGGTAGACAAAAACTAATATGAGACGGTCTCATGCATGAGATAGGGTACAACCTAACACAAATAACACTCATCTCTTCTAAAGTGTTAAAGTGTCAATGCCCAACTTATGTCTCGTCTCACCGTGAGACAGTCTCATGCAAATGTGCCTCTTTTTGGTATGTTTAAACCTTTCAAATATTTTTCTAAATTCAAGTAAACCTTTAAATATTTTTTGGTACAAATAAATTCATTAACTATTTAAAATTTTATCAAATTGGATCTTAATGTATTTTTATTGGTGCAAATAAATTATTTTTCATAGAGGAACACATTTTATTATAAATGATCTTTTATTTCTTCACTTTATATATATTTTAAAGTTTTATAAGAAATTTATAAATTTCTCGGTAAATCAAATACGTCTTAATTTATGTATACGTCTTAAATTCTTTATACTCATTTCACTAATTTAAAATTTTAAAAAAGATGATCTAAAATTTTAAATTAGTTTTTTTTTTTTAAATTTAGTGTCTCTTATTTATTTATAAGTGTACTTCTTTAATTTTGTATATATTTTTTATAGAAGAAAAGAGAACTTATATGCCGGCTAAATCTTGTATGCACACAGGTGTACCGTGCTCTCATAGTGCATTTTAGAACCATGCAACATATTATATTGGAAGATGCAACTTATTTATACTGTACCGTACAACTATTAATATGAAAAAAATAGTTGCATGGTTCAATATAAACAAGTTGCACGGTTCTAAAATGCACTATAAGTACACAGTGCACCTAGATGCACATGCAACCCACTGAATTTTAAATTAATACAAAGTGTTTTTAATATATAAAGTAAGATATAAAAGATCATTTATAATAAAATGTGCTTTATTTAATTTTAAGAGAAAAATCATTTATTTGCATCAACAAAGTACATTAAGATCCTATTTGTTTAATTTTAAAAAGTTAAAGGATTTACTTCAACTTGGAAAAACACTATCTATTATAAATAATCTTTTATTTTCTATTTTATAAATTAGAAAAATTTATATTAATTTAAGGAGGAAAATTTGCTTATTTGCTTCCATAAGTACATTATGATCCTATTTGATTAATTTTAAAAAGTTAATAGAGTTTATATAAACCTCAAAAACTACTTAAAGGTACACCAAAAATACAAACTTTCATGCGATACTTGTTCATAGTATGAAACTGACATTATTACACTTATTAACTGTATCATTGTTCTTATAAATTAATATCAATAGCATTTCATATTATAATATTAATTTATAATATAATAATATTAGTTGATAAGTGTAAGGGTATTTGTTTATAAAGATAATGGTATAAGTTTCATACTATAAATAAATTTCACCTAATACTTACTCTACTAAAAAATATTTTAAGAATTTATTTATACTTTAAATAATAGTTTAGGGGTGCCAATGTACCTTAACCCTTTTCTTTTTCTAGACCAACCCTACTTTAATTTATTTATTTTTGAAGACAACCCTACTTTAATATTGAATGGTGCGATTACGAGATTTGAGATATAAACTAATAGAAAAGTCATTTAATCAGTAAAATAAACAATTATTGCTCCAATGCTCCTCAAAGGTGCATTTTAACTCGACACTCTTAAAGTTGTCTATTTTATATTTATCTTTAAAATAAAAGGTGTCTATTTTATATTATCTTATTATTATCTATTATCGTATATATTATATTATTTCCATCCGTGTATATATGCTTGTTGGTCCCGGTGCAAACAAGTCTTACACGTGTATGGGGAGGGGAATACACGTGTTCAGTGTTTTTAAAACTTTTTCTTACTGAGGTCAGCTTGGGTCAGGTTGTCCTGATGATTTGGTCCTGAGAAGCACAGATCGCTCTGAGTCAAAGTCTACTGAGACAGTGATCCTGAGCTGCTTTCAGATACCTCAGATAATCCCAACTGAGTCCTGAGTTTTCAGAGATCCTGAGTTGCTTGGATCAGATAACTAACTTACTGAACCCTCAGAAGAGTAAGTTCAGTTTGGTAACTATCTGTTCTAGCTACTCAGATGTGCGGAATGGTTGGCCCTTAGTTTATACTCGTTTTAAGCTTTGCTGAAAACCTTCATTTTTAATGGAATAATGATTAGGTTGTGATTCAGTTTATATGCATCTCAGTGGATTGATTCCAACTGAAATATCAGTGAAAATATGCTTTCATAATATATGCAACAGTTAAGCAAAGCAAAACAAAAAGCAAAGAACACAACAATTTATAGTGGTTCAAAAACTCAAGCTCCTACGTCCACTCTCTCTGATCTCTTCAGAGAAATTCACTAATCACTTCCTTGAGCTTTCTGACTACCTCGCGTAGTTTACTTACTCAACTCGGCCCTGAGCTTTCTGACTACTCCACGTAGTTTACTTACTCAATCCGACCTTGAGCTTTCTGACTACCTCCGTAGTTTACTTACTCAAACACAAACAAGCTTCCAGACTACCTCTGTAGCTTACTAACTTCACCTCTAGAGCTTTCTGACTACTCCGCGTAGTTTACTAACTCTTTACAACTCCAATCTCACCAACAATCACACTCAAACTACCTTCTAAAGGGTTTGGGGTTTCTTGGTTGGTTTCCAACTAGAATGAGATATCCTTTACAATAAAGAACAATGTAAAGGCTAGGATATCTCGACTAAGCTTTGGATATATCTTATCAAGCTAGGCTTAGTTTAATGAGCTCTCTTCAATATAAAGCACTTGGGAAATTTTTGGGTTTTCGAGTGCTTCAACTTTGCGATAAAAAGTTTGAGCTCTTGAGTTGCTTACAAATTTCCTTTAACCTTTCAATGTAGAAGGTCACAAGTATTTATAGGCATACACCAAGGTCACTCTTGAAAAACTATCCGTTTGAGAGATAACTCCGAGAGTTTCCTCTTATGGTTTGTGAGAAACGACTATATTTAGGGTTTGACACTCCCTAACACGTTTTAGGCAATAGCCTTTCATGTAGCCGGTCTTCACTTTTTGCAGTCTGGAACTTTGTACTTCTGACATCTTTTTCAGCGACCTGTCACTGTCAGTGTCAGTATGGTACAGTGTTGTCTTTCTCTTTTTGACTTTTGTCTCCAGTTAAAGGTAGACAACTCAACGGCTCTGTTGGTTACAATCTCTGAGTGATATAACCTTAACAACACTTTGTCTTAGTTCCTTTTGTCTGCACTTTGAATGTTATGGGCAATATCTAACTTTCAAAGGAATCGCGATCTTCTCAGTATTGCATCCTTCAGATAGATATGTTCAGTGCCTCGGAACATTCAGGTTTATACTGAGCATTCAGTACATTACTGAGTCTTCAGTAATTATTGTGCCTTCAGTATTCTTGATCTTCAGTTCTTCAGTCTTCTGTCTTCTGTGTCTTCAGAGTCTTCAGAGTCTTCAGAGTCTTCTGAGTCTTCAGGGTTTTCTGAGTCTTCAGCGTCTTCTGAGTCTTTACAGATGTACTGACTGATATACTGAGTCTTCATGCTAAGTCTTCAGTTCCTCAGTTTCATACTGAGTCTTCAGTAACTCAGTTTCTCACTGAGACTTCAGTATCTTAGTTTCATACTGAGTCTTCAGTTTCTTCGTTTCATACTGAAACTTCAGAAACTTACTGAGTTCTTCAGAATCTTCAGATCCTAACCTGATCTATATCTGCTGACTATATATTTTGCAGATAACATCCTGAATACTCTAAAACTGAATCCTAACTCAACTATCAAGATTATTCTGAACATGTCATACTCAGGGGTTTTGGGATCTAATCAAAATCATATCTTTATTAAATTCATCTCCCAACAATTTCCCCCTTTTTGATGATGCCAAAACCTATCCTGTTACAAACATATAACCTAAACTCAGGTTTCAGTTTATCCTATTACAAGATTGGTTTTATTTTCAACAATTTCCCATAAATAATGAGTCTCTTAACAATTAATCTCCCAATAATTTTCATACAGGAAATCTCACAGCAATTTCTTCAGTAATGAATCTCTTAAAGGATTCATCACCAAATACTTAATTTCCAAACAATTTCCCCCTTAAACACATAGTTAATTCAGAGACATTATTCAGGCATATCAAATTTAAAAGACATGTAAATAAGATAATGAGATATTATCTTTTGAGCATAAATGATAAATTTTCATTGATGATAGGTAGACTGTTACAGGTTACAATGAAACTTTATCTAAACAAAATAAAAAAAAACAAAAAAAAACATAAAAGATTACATGAATCTTCTGAGTCTTCATCATCTGAGTCTTCATTCTGTTCTTCAGCTCGGCTCTTCAATTCGGTTCTTCAGCTCTGTTCTTCAACCTCATCAGCAGGGACTTCTAGGTTGAACATTCCGTAATATCTCTTCTTCAGTGCATCTCTTTCTTTGATGATATCCGGACTGTTCCCTGTCAGACCCAACTGAGCAGCATACTGAGATATTTCCTGAGAAATGGCTTTCTCATTAACACAGTCATTCACCAGCCTGGGAGGAGGGTACACATATGGACCAGGGGAGGTTATCTGCACCTTTGCTTCATCCGCAAGATTTATCCAACTCTGAAGGTACTTCGGATAGAAGGTTAGGAGATAATCAATGAAAGCCTCATTCGGATCTGAGCTCTCCCATCTCCACTCTCTGAGCACATCATAGTAGAACCAGAAGGTTCTCTTGATTTCTTCCCACGCATCGTTGAACTGGACAGGCATCCACTTGTCAACGTGCGGTCATTTCCGTGCTTTAGTGCTCCCTCTCCTCTTGCTTGCGAACCTTCTGAACCCACTCCTTCTTTTCTGCTCTTCTTCAGCTTTCTTTCTGATCACTGGTACACCAGAAACAGAAGCAGCAGTTTTCTTCGCTTGTTCAATCTGGAGTGTTTTCAGAGTGCTTCTAGTATTGAAGACTTTCTTCTTGGGCTCAGACTCAGAATCTTCAGTACCCAATATCGACTTCCTCACGGGCGGCTTAGAAGCCTTTGCTCTTTTGCCCTCAGGCTCTTCTATCACCATGGCCTTCCTTTTGATGGGCAATTCAGCACCGGCCTGGCTTGTTCCAATCCTTCCTCTACCACTCAGTTTCTCCATAGCAACTTCCTGCATTGTTTCCTAAGAAACCTGAGTGTAGACTGGCTTCTCCACCTCTTTGAACTTAAGCTTCTCGGTGGGCTTCAATCTCCTTCATGGCCCGGCAAGTATCTTCTTTTCAAAGATTTTTAACAACCTTGCCCTTCAGAGTATGTTCCAATAATTGCCTGAGATCAGCTCCAGGTCTTTCCCCCTTCTTGGAACCATACTCTGGCAGAAGCCTGGAGAGTGCTGTGTCCATGTGATATTGCTCTTTGCTGACACTCCGAACCTCCCTCCCCGCCATCCGGATCTTGCTCTTCCTTGAGCAGCCTGGAGGTGGTTCTTCGCCCACAGAAGAACTCTTGAAAAAATGTGCAAATTGGCTTGAGAGAGCTTCCTTGAACATGTCTGTCATCTTGGTCATGAGCATTGAGCTCATTTCCTCAACAACAGTTTTCACTAGCGTCTCATTCCTCTCAACCAACTTTGCTTCTAGAGTTTGTGTCTGCTCCTGATGCCTTTGCTTCAGCTCTTCATTCAGCTCAGCCTTGACCCCCTCCATCTTGTTTTCTAGCTTTGCTTCCATGGAGGTCAGCTTTTCTGTCATAGAGCTCACGAAGACACCGATTCCGGGTAAAGTACTCAATCCTTCAATCTTCCGAGATTGGTTGTCCAAAACTTCCTCCATCCGAGCAATTCGTTCGATATTAGCTCAACCTTCTCCAATTTCTCCATCACGGGGTGAGATCAATCTCGGGAGCATTCTTGATCTGGGTTGTGCCTCACCGAGTTGGCTATTCATCCCGAGTCTCGGTCGAACACGAGCTTGATTTGAACTGGGCTTCACCCCCGAGCTTGGGCGTCCACGAGCCTCGATCGCATATCGGACATTCTGATTTAAAGGTAGGAACTTCAGTAAACCTGGCATAATTATTAATTGTGCCAAAAGTTACCTGAAGGCTAACTTCAGTCTGAGGATGTTCGACAGCAGCCTGATCAGCATCAGTTGAGTCTTTCTCCTTCCGAGATTGACTCTCATCATCCTCTTGTTGGTCCCCATCCTGAGATTTGTCAATGGAGCTCGGGGCACCAACTTCAGCATTTCTCTCAGCCACCTTTCTCTTCACAAGCTCATCAAAATCAGAAATTTTCATCCGGAGCTTGGTTTTTTTGAACCCTGAGAATTCGGAGAAACGCAGTCTCTCCTCGTTCCACCATCTTCCCCTCTGAATGAAGCAATATTAAGCATCTACGGAAGAGTCCGGGTTGAGGATGTAGGATCGTTGACCTCAATCAAGAAGATGTCTTGGAGGTCAGGGAATGAGCTCAGCTCAAGGTAGCGGTCAAGAATGAACCGTTCCCCCTTGCTTTGCCATTCGGTCTCTTCAGCTTCTCCTTTCTTGAGCATCGGGCTCTCGGTTTTGATGGAAGGGTCTTTCCAACAAATTTCACTCGAGAGCTCTTCAAAGTTCATCGGCTCCTCGGGATCGGCAGACTTTCGAGGTTTGAATGAGCGACTCCTCGGTCTGGATATGACTTGGTTCTCGAGGTCAGTGGCGCCTCCCTCGGTGGGAATATCTGTTTGCTCGAGAACCGAGTGGGCATATCCTCGCCAGAATCAGCATCTTCTGCGGTCTCGAGCCGGCATATCCTCGGAGGGAATCAACTTTCTCGAGGTCCGAGGTCCTTGGAAAATTTCTGAGAAAATTAAATGCGAGCTCGGTTGAAGTCTCAAGAACCTCGAGAAGACTTGCTCCTCGGTTTGATCCTTGCTGCCTTTGAGATAGCTGAGCCAAAACATGTAATGACAATTTCGGCGGTTTGACTCTCGGTTTGAATCTCCTCGATCTCACTTTCCTCATCTTCATCGATGAGAACCACCATCCTTTTGCATTTAGGAGCAAGGGTTTTCTGCTTCTTCAATTTCTCACCCTGCTCCATCTTGGCTTCCAACAACATCTTCCCCCTGGCTTGTTGGGTTTCCTTTTCAGTAGCCGCAATCGATGATTCCACTTTCTTCTCTTTCTTTCCCTTGAAAGTCCTATTCGCAGCAATGGGCTTGAACATCACTTTGGACTTAGGGAATGGGGTAGAGTTAGCAAAGATATCCTCCTCCTCACAGCACATCTCCAGAATGAATGCAATTTTGGTGGCGTGGAGGATTCTGCCTTTGATAGATATTGCCCCATCATCCTCCCTTTTTATGACCTTGGCTTGCTCAATCACCACCTTGATCAGATATTTAAGCCAGTTGAAATCCTTGGTGGGTGAGTCCTCAATCGCCGCCATCAGTCGGAGTTTGGGAGTGCTGATCTGCTCGAAACTTCCAGATCGACTCATGATGCACTTTCCCACAATATCCATCAACACTCTGTATTTCGGCTGTAGATGTCGTTTGTGCAGAGTTGCCTCAAACTTAACAGGTTTCTCGGCAACCTTGTCAAGATACTCCTGCTCCCGTCCCAACATATACAATGAGGGATCATCTCCCCTATCGCACAACTCAAATACATCGTTCAGATGCTTTGGGACAATATAGAGCTCTCGAACAAAATCTACATATTTCATCGATTGTTCGAGATACGAAATGGAAATTTTAGATTCTATACAATCTTCCTCATCGATTTCCATATTTGCAACAAACTCTATTACCTCACGGGTATACTCCGCCTCTGGTCGATTTGCGACGAGGTTCGTCAGTTTCGCCAATCTGATTAAGTGGAGCGCTTCTTCTTCGTGCTTTTCGTTTGTCGTGCTCTCCAGAGACACCACGTATTCGTACCATGGCTTGTTCATCTCGGCTAATTTCTCGAAAATGGTTGGGGCCATTTGAGATTTTGAAGATTTGAAGATTTAGGGTTTGGGTTTTCTGGGCAAAGGGATTTTCTTGCAGAGAATTTTGGGAACGAAGGGTTGGATAAAGTTTGGCTTTGAATGGCTTCAAAGGATTAAATAGCTTGAGATCGTGGGAAGTCGTACCGGTTAGGTGAAAAGCAACGGTTAAGATTAATCTACGATTAATCGGGTATGCGAAAGGTCGATCCCCGAAAAGTAAGCCGTCATTTTAACTTCATTGGTGATTAAATGTAACAGAGCATTTAATGACTCTTGACCTTCTTTAGGAATTTCAAAGATCCCGCCCAAAAACATTCCTCAGGTGTTTTGTATTTATTGCGAATGATTACTGAGTTTCACTTAAGCAATAAATGTGTCGCATTCTTCAGACTAATTTCCCTCTATCAGTCTTACTGAGTATTGACCTTGATAAAATGCCAGTATGATACTGAGTACTGAATGGGTTCAGTATGCTACTGAGTACTGACCTTCAGTAAATCTGAGTTTCCTGAGACTCAGTTCAGTATTTCCATTTTATCCTGAGCTTCACAGTAGAATTATGAGAAAACTTCATGCATCTGATAACCTTCAATTTTTCAGATTTTACTCTATACACCTGGATCCAACATCCTTAATTCAACTGAAAGTTCCTGAAATATTGATTCAGCCAAAGGTTTAGTCAAGATATCAGCTCTCTGCTTATCAGTATGAATTTTCTCCATCCTTATGTCCTTTTTATCGACATGATCTCTGATGAAGTGATGTCTGATATCCACATGCTTGCATCTGGTGTGCAATACCAGATTTTGTGAAATAGCAATGACACTATTATTGTCACAAAATATTGGTACTTCATTGGCTACAACTTTATAATCCCTTAATTGGTGTCTGAGCCAAAGAATCTTTGCACAGCAGCTTCCTGCAGCCATGTATTCAGCTTCAGTAGTACTGGTTGCTACTGAGGTCTGTTTCTTCGAAAACCAAGATATCAGCTTGCTTCCAAGAAATTGACAAGTTCCTGTAGTGGACTTCTTGTCAATTCTGCAACCTCCATAATCAGCATCTGAGTAACCAGTTAATTCAAGGTTATCATCAGCTGGATACCATAATCCTCTATTCACTGTGCCTTAAGATACTTCAGTATCTTTTTGGCAGCCTCCATGTGACTAGCCTTAGGATTAGCTTGGTATCTTGCACATATCCCAACATCAAATGTTATATCAGGCCAACTTGCTGTGAGATAGAGCAATGATCCAATGATTCCTCTATAATCAGTATGACTTACTGATTTGCCTTCAGAATCAGGATCCATCTTATAGTTAGTATTTATAGGAATTCTAACTGCATTGCAATTCTGTACACCATATTTGGCAATCAGATCTCTAGTGTACTTTGCCTGGTTGATGAAGATTCCTTCCTTTGATTGTTTCACTTGAAGACCTAGAAAGAAATTCATCTCTCCCATCATTGACATCTCAAACTTGTCTTTCATCAGTGTTGAAAATTTTTCACACAACTGATGGTTTGAAGATCCAAAAATGATGTCATCAACATATATCTGAACCAGTAAGATATCTTCTCCATCTTCTATCCTGAACAGAGTTCTATCAACAGTTCCTTTGACAAAACCATGGTCAGTAAGAAACTCAGAAAGAGTATCATACCATGCTCTGGGTGCTTGCTTAAGACCATACAAAGCTTTTCTGAGCCTGTAAACTTGGTCATTCTGTTTGAAACCAGGAGGTTGTTCTACATAAACCTCTTCTTTAAGCACATTGTTCCCCTTTCAATAGTATCCTCAACATTTGAAATGTTAGGTTCAGTTAGTTCAGTAAACTCAGGGAACAACAGAAAAGGAGAAAGGGAATCATCTTCCTCAGGGGAAATTCTATTCAGAACATTGTCAGAGACATTTGTTCCCCTTTGGTTGATAGATTCGAAATTTGCCTCACCGTGACCACATCTTCATTGGCATCACATACACGAGTCTCGGCGGTGTGTCTGTTTCAGATTGGTCACCTTTTGGTGTGTTGGCTTTCCCGAGTCTCACCATTCTCGAGTTTCATCCCCGAACTTCTTTATCTGAGTCCGAAATACTCCAATCATAGGATGTGACTGACTTCTTCTTTTTCGTTTCAATGGATGATTTGTCATTCTTTTTTCGGGCTTAATCTGGTGATCCTCTTGGTCGGTTCTTACGATCATGTTCCTATTTCTTCCGAACACAAGTAGATTCATAAAAAACAACATGAGGTGTTTCCTCCACAATAAGAGTCCTACGGTTTGTAAACTCGAAAGCTTTTTCGACTTGAGAATATCCTAAGAATATTCCTTCATCGACTTTTACTATCAAATGTTTTCAACTCGATCTTTACCATTATTGTGTATGAAACACTTGCAACCAAACACACGAAAAGAAAGAAAAAGAGGCTTCCTTTCATTCCAAAGCTCATAAGGTGTTTTGCCTTGACTCTTGGTCAACATGGATCCGTTTACGTGAATAGCATATAGTCTTGTGACTTGACCCAAAATCTTTTAGGAATATCGACCTTCAAATTATCATTGTCCTTGCGAACTTCTTTCGAGTCTTGTTCCTTCTTTCAAAGAACACCATTTTTGTTGAGGGTCCTTGCGGTGATGTTTCATGAGTAATTTCATTTCTTTGCATAATAATCGATATGATATGATTTATAAATTCGGTTCCTTTGTCGGATCGATTTTGACCACACTTTCAGATTTTTCTCAATCTTGAGCCTTTTCAATGAATTTCGCGACTTTTATATCGAGTCTCTTTTCTTCTTGAGTAAGAATACGACCCAAGTATATCTTGAGTAGTCATCAACTACTACCAATGTGTATTTTCTGCCATTAGTGCTCACTGGTGTTATAGTACCAAAAAGATCCATACGCAGCAACTGAAGTATTCTTTCAGTAGAAACATCTATTTTACTTTTAAATGATGCTCTAATTTGTTTTCCTTTTTGGCACGCATCACAAATATGTTCCTTACTGAACACTTCATTAGGAAACCCTCTCACAAGAGCTAATCTTGCAAGCTTATTCGGGGTTTTGAAATTCATTGATTCATTCTTTTTATGCCATAACCAACTTATCTGTGGAACTTTTAGCAACCAAACATGTATCTTTAGGAGTTGAACTACGATCAATAATATACATTTCCTTTTCTAGTACCCGATCGAGAATACTTTATGTGAGATATCATCTTTCACATAACATAAGTTCTTAGAGAACTCAACATTAAAACCCTTATCACATAATTGACTTATTGAAAGCAGGTTATGCTTCAATCCAGATACATATGAAACACCATGGATATGAATCGAAATCAATTTCCAAAGTTCCATATCCTTGATCCGTCCCTTGGAGTTATCTCCAAAAGTGATCTGAGGGCCTCTTTGTTCAACACACCATCCTTGAGTATCTTCTTGAATCTCATCATATGTCTTGAGCATCCACCGTCAAGATACCATACATCGGGGCTTTTTTCATCTCTACTCATCGCTCTTATGTGATCTTTAATCACCAAGGTGCCTTTGTTTTCCTCCTCAAAACAGATCAATTTTTAGGTACCCAATTTGTGTAGGGTCCTACAAGGTTAAATTTGTACCTTCGGAACCCAAATCTGCTGACAACTCTAATCACTTTAGAGTGGGCCGATCATCTTCCATAAACATCAACATACACATTTACTACTCTGGGTGCCTTAGCGGTTTCACGTGTATGAGTGCTAGCCTTAGCATGAACATGAGCTTTTGAATTTTTCTTTGGTTCAGGTCTTTTGTTCATTTGCTTTGGCTTCGGTCTTGGTGGTCTAAATCTTTGTTGACTTCGAGTTCGGGTAACCTTTACCCTTAGGCAAGTGGGGTTCAGGTTGCCTGTACTGAAATTTTGGTCTTTCAGTATACTGAGGACTAGGTCTCTTCAGTTGAGAATGTCTCTGGTGAGTGTTTCTCTTCTGAAGATTCCTCTGATGGTTCAGTGTAGATCCTTTCAGGTTTGCATTCTTAGCCTGAGGCTTCGAAGTACTTGCCTAAAATTTTCCAACTGAGTGCTCAGGTTTTCCTAGCCTTCACCGAGGTTTGGGCTTTCCTACACGATCATTCAGTTTTCTTTGAAACCATGGGTCCTTTTCCTTGTCTACAACCTTGGGCATTTCTTCATTTTGAAGTGTGGGTGCCCTTGGGTTTTACAAAGATTGTCTTCTTGCTACTTGATGCGACATTCAAATGACCTTGTGAGGTTCCCCCGAATGTATCCCAATCCGTTTTATAGTGGCGGATCTCTGGTAACTCAATTTCATCTATTACTTTAGATGCGAGATTCAATAGAGTTAGCTTCTTCCGTGCACTATCCTCCGCGATTCTGTAGAGTTTCATGCTTCTCGGAGAGGTCATTGAACTTAGTTACGATCAAATTTGAATCTCTTGATGGATTTCTCTAGCTTTTTGATTAGGGACACTATCGAACTTCTCTTTCTCTGAGAGTTGTACTTTTTCAGAACATCCATTCATCAAGAGCTCCCATTAATTGAGAAGTGATTTCAGTATTGCTAGAGTCTTTCCATTTTAGATTTTCAAACTTTTCGGTTCTTTATTCGCTCTTGAGTTTCATTTAACATTCTTGTAAGACAAAGATAGTCCTTCATTAGACTCTCAAAAGAATCCATCGAGTCAAAATGATTTCTATAGTTGAACTTGACAACTCTTGTGCTAGTGTAGGAGCAACAACAGAGAAAGAAGAGTTTACCTCCTCAATGACCATCAGACAGATGTCATCACTTTCACTGTTTGAGAATATTTCATCTGAAGAGCTAGATCTCTCCTCAGAATGTTCTTCTTCTGCAACCATGGCCTTTTTGCTAGAGAACTTCTTGTCTCTTTTAGTTTGCCTTTCTCTTCTCTCCTTAGCACTCAGATCTGGACAATCATACTGGAAGTGACCTTTCTTTTGGCAATTATAGCATCTGTTGGCATCATCATCCTGATCACTTTCTTCTTTGGACTTGGAGTCCTTCTTTCTGGATGAAGATCCCTCAGCTTTCAGGTCCTTCTTCTTCTCAGTTAATATGTCCTCAGGTTTCTTCTGGTACCTGTGATTCTTGTAATAGTTTTTGTATTTTCCATATCGACTATTAAGTCTTTCAAACCTCCTTGCCATCAGTGCTAGCTTATCCTCAAGCTCATCCTGATTTTTAGCAAGGGAGTTCTCAGACTCTCTAGTTTTACAGGTTTTATCCTTGGCTTTAAAAGCCACATTTTTACTAGATGATGAATCATCTTTGGTGTCAGCCTTTTTGGATTTCTTATCAATTACAAACTCATAGGTCTTCAGCTCAGAGAAGACTTGTTGGTATGGCATTGAATTAATATTTTTGGTGTTTTCAATCACCACTGCATGTATATCCCATTTCTTAGAAAGACCTCTAAGAATTTTCAATGCAACTTCTCTCTGTGGATATTTCTTTCCAAGTGCATTTAGATCATTCATAATACTAGTGAATCTGACTTCTAATTTGTCAATAGATTCACCTTCTTCCATTTCAAAATTTTCAAACTTTCCAATTGCAACTGAAAGTTTGTTTTCTTTGATATGATCGTGCGCTGGCACAAATGCAAATAGTGTATCCCAAATTTCTTTAAGCAAATTACAAAGGACGATCATTCCCATCACACCATCATCAATTGTACTGTATAGTGTGTCTTTAGCTATATAGTCTAGATTGACTAACTTTCTCTCCTCAGGAGTCAGTTGGTCATCAGACTTAGGAAATTCTGCTCTAGGATCGTTTCTCTCATTTTCTGTTCCTCTGGGATTCACCACAGTAAATTGGAATGGCCCTTCAGAGACCACTCTCCACATTCGTTCATGTTTAGAATACAGGTGAGCCTGCATTCTCAGTCTCCATAAATCATAGTTCTCCACTGAGAACATGGGAAGTTTCTTAGAAGACATTTTATCTGAGTCTTTTAAGAATTTCAGCAAATAAGATCAGTTCAGATAGACCACAAGTATTTTTAGAAAATAAAACTTTGGTCAACAAAAGCAGTGGTCAAGTTGAACCCTTTGCTCGATACCACATGTTGGTCCTTGCAAACGAGTCTTACACGTGTATGGGGGAATACGTGTTCGGTGTTTTTAAAACTTTTTCTTACTGAGGTCAACTTGGGTCAGGTTGTCCTGATGATTTGGTCCTAAGAAGCCTGGTCGCTCTGAGTCAAAGTCTCTTTGAGATGCAGTGATCCCGAGTTGCTTCGGATACCTCGAGATAATCCCAACCCCGAGTCTGAGTTTTCAGAGATCCCGAGTTGCTTGGATCGATATAACTTACTTCTTGAACCCTCGGAAGAGTAAGTTCAGTTTGGTAACTATCAGTTCTAGCTACTCAGATGTGCAGAAGGGTTGGCCCTTAGTTTATACTCGTTTTAAGCTTTGCTGAAAACCTTCATTTTTAATGGAATAGTGATTAGGGTGTGTTTCAGTTTATATGCAACTTCAGTGGATTGATTCCAACTGAAATATCAGTGAAAATATGCTTTTAGAATATATGCAACAGTTAATCAAAGCAAAATAGAAAGCAAAGAACACAACAATTTATAGTGGTTCAGAGACTCAAGCTCCTACGTCCACTCTCTCTGATCTCTTCAGAGAAATTCACTAATCACTTTCTTGAGCTTTCTGACTACATCGCGTAGTTTACTTACTCAACTCGGCCCTGAGCTTTCTGACTACTCCACGTAGTTTACTTACTCAACCCGACCTTGAGCTTTCTGACTACCTCCGTAGTTTACTTACTCAAACACAAACAAGCTTCCACTACCTCTGTAGCTTACTAACTTCACCTCTAGAGCTTTCTGACTACTCCGCGTAGTTTACTAACTCTTTACAACTCCAATCTCACCAACAATCACACTCAAACTACCTTCTAAAGGGTTTGGGGTTTCTTGGTTGGTTTCCAACTAGAATGAGATATCCTTATAATAAAGAACAATGTAAAGGCTAGGATATCTCGACTAAGCTTTGGATATATCTTATCAAGCTAGGCTTAGTTTAATGAGCTCTCTTCAATATAAAGCACTTGGGAAATTCTTGGGTTTTCGAGTGCTTCAACTTTGCGATAATAAGTTTTAGCTCTTGAGTTGCTTACAAATTTCCCGTAACCTTTCAATGTAGAAGGTCACAAGTATTTATAGGCATACACCAAGGTCACTCTTGAAAAACTATCCGTTGGAGAGATAGCTCCGAGAGTTTCCTCTTATGGTGTGTGAGAAACGGCTATATTTAGGGTTTGACACTCCCTAACACGTTTTAGGCAATAACCTTTCATGTAGCCGGTCTTCACTTTTTGCAGTCTGGAACTTTGTACTTCTGACATCTTTTTTTCAAATGACACATCCACCGTCGATTATCAATATAGGCATGTCTTGTCTTCCTCTTTTTGACTTTTGTCTCAAGTTAAAGGTAGACAACTCAACGGCTCTTTTGGTTACAATCTCTGAGTTATATAACCTTAACAACATTTTGTCTTAGTTCCTTTTGTCTGCACTTTGAATGTTATGGGCAATGTCTAACTTTCAAAGTAATGTCGCGATCTTCTCGATGTTGCATCCTTGAGATAGATATGTTCGATGCCTCGGAACATTCAGGTTTATCTTGAGCATTGATGCATTCTTGAGTCTTGATAATTCTTTGTGCCTTCATATTCTTGATCTTGATTCTTGATCTTACGTATCTTGTCTTGAGAGTCTTACGAGTCTTGAGGTCTTACGAGTCTTGGCGTCTTACGTCTTTCTGGATGTCTTGAATGATATCTTGAGTCTTCATCTTTGAGTCTTGATTTCCTCGATTTCATCTTTGAGTTTTCGGATCTCGGTTTCTCCTTTGAGACTTGATTATCTTAGTTTCATCTTTGAGTCTTGATTTCTTCGTTTCATCTTTGAAACTTGAAACTTCTTGAGTTCTTGAAATCTTGGATCCTAACTTTGATCTATATCTGCTGAGACATTTTGCAGATAACATCCTGAATACTCTAAAACTGAATCCTGACTCAACTATCAAGATTATTCTGAACATGTCATACTCAGGGGTTTTGGGATTTAATCAAAATCATATATTTATTAAATTCATCTCCCAACAATGCTTTTCCTTTATTGCGATACAAAAAGATAAATAGCGTCGTTACCTATTATACTATCTTAAAAAGGATAAGAATATTTTCCATTTGTAATTTATTAATATTTTTATATAATGGTTGAACCTTCTCTATTGAAATGGATATAAAGTAGGCAAATGCATATTTATGTCCTAATTTATTAACTTTTATAGTATTTAATAGGCTTGTAAGCGATAATGACCACATTATTTGTAATCAGTGGATTATTAGCAGTGCATATATAATCAATTTGTACTTGTGATCAAACTCAACGGGAGTAAAAAAAAGGTAAGATAAGTGGCTTTATCGATAGAGTCGGTTTCATGTGAATTTGAATTCAATATTTTTTTTTGAGCATTAATTTTTTTTTTAATAACTCGGTATTTAGTCTAAAGATCGATTAATTCGGGTGATCAGAACTCGTCGTCCACTAATGAGGGTCCCACTTCAAGCCATTACAAAGCTCTGCATGAATTGATCTATCTCAAGAAATGATCACACCTTAAGACTCCATTTGGATGGATGGATTTGAAATCCATGGATTTCATACACAAATTATCACTCTCCAATTGATTTATAAATACTTAGATTTGAGAAGATAGTTTAAAATGAAGGGATTTCAAATCCTCATCAAAACCTAGTCATTTGTGAAATCTCCTCATCTCTATATACGGAATGAGTCATCAAACAATTCGAAATAATTCAAACTTGTGTTTATCCCCAAAGTATAGTGTTAGTTGTGATTTCAAATTCACATATATACCTAAATTGTGGGATTAGTTGAGAGATGATACACGGCATATCCATCTCTATATAAGTGTACATACTTGTAATATTGTGATTCATTCAACACAATATACTCTCTACACTTTTCTGTATGGTATCACGAGGGTTCCGATCCTAAACCCTGATATCACTCTTCCGCAATCATTCTCAACATACCATGTCGATCGTTCTAAACACCAACGCCGATCCTACCGCAAACCCAGCGATGGTCCCAATCACGACTCAACATCACTTGCCAATCAAGCTCTCTCACACCAACTATACGTCGTGGAGGGCTCGTCTAGTGGCCCTTCTTCACGGTCACAATCTGCTAGGCTTCATCAATGGCCAGAAGCCATGCCCGCAACTCCTTGAAGACGGTTCTAATGTCGTTGTGGTCCAGAACTGGGTGCGTCAAGACCAGCTCCTCCTGGCCGCAATTTTTGGATCCCTTGCACCTGATGTCCTTCCCTTGACATCCACTGCCACGACTTCGGCCGAAGCGTGGGCAATCCTTACGTGACTTTTCGCCAGTCGCTCTCGCTCTCGCGTAAATCAACTCAAGAGCGAACTCCATCGCATATCCATTGGATCCCTTTCAATCACTGAGTTCCTACACTACGTGAAGGCAAAGGCTGATGAGCTTGCTCTTATTGATCATCCGGTAAGTCTTGATGATCTCACTTTATTTGTTATCAATGGATTAGGTCCTGAATATGGCACCATTGTTGGCCCAATCCGCACATGTGAAACACCCCTGCGATTCGAGGAATTGCATGATCTCTTGTTCGAACATGAACTTGCGATAAAAAATCAGGAGGCAAGTCAGCGTCAACTCCTCGCCATAGCGAACAATTCACAGAACTCATCTAGCGGTTCTTCGTCCCATCGCGGCAATGGCAGTCGCAGCTCTTACCGTGGCAACGGTAATCGTTCTCACTCTTCCCAGCGTGGTGGCTCACATGCTGGTTCTTCTTCTGATTGTGGACAGGCACAGAACAGGGGTGGTAACTGTTGGGGAATTAATTGCCCAGATCTATTCGGGATGAATATTTAAATACAAATTTAATTCTAACAATTATTACTAGCATGAATTAATCCTATATTAATTCAAATAATAATTCAACAACAAATCATGCATATAAACAGTTCACATAAATCCTACGCATGCGGAATTGCTACGTGTTTACGTGAACTAACCTGTTTGGAATGACAATGGATTTCGTCGGCACGAACACACCAAAAGCCTTCCCAAGTATTCCCAAGTCCTTGCTCGTCAATCCGGTGGAAGGAAACTTGCGAACAATTAACAAAAGGAATATTAAATTATTTGTTGCACCACCTTTTTAGATTTCTAATTTTTCCAACACATGGAATTGCAGCTGGGGATGAAAGAATCATCCCCTATTTATAGAGGGGAGGTTGGTCGAAATTTTGGGATAAAATAATATGGAAAAATCTTTTTCTTGATCTCCAAGAAATCTTGAATATAGTTCATATATTCTTTTCTCCATAATTAAAATATTCCACAAAAATCCCAACTCCTCTTGTTATGGGATATTTCGAAATGTTAAGAGAAAAGAAAACAAGATTTGGATCTTCTTGAATTTATGAGATATACTTGTATTGCAAGAATACATATCTTCCATAATATCTTTTCAAGAAAATCAAGAAAATCTTGAACCACTGAGGTCCAATTCTTCCTAGTTCAGTGCTGAAGAATTCATCCTCCTGTAGGTCCTATTCAGTACATCAGTCATGCACTAGTGTAATCTCTTGGTCAAGACAAGTCAATCTGAGCCTTACACTTCAACCTTTCACGATGAATTGTTCATTTCCATCTAGGTCGTGAATAGCGTACTTTTAGTTACAAGGGACTGTTAATTTAATCTTTTGTGATCTGATATCACTAAATTAACTACAATGTAACACGTACTATTTATTGAACAGTTATGCAGTAAATATATGTAACATTCAATGATATTTAAAGCATCAGTGATAAATAATTTATTTCAATAAATAAGACAGAAATTCAGTTTTGGTTATATAAAGTAAAAGCATACTTTTCAGTATAACCCCAACAGTAACAACACAGGTCCTCCCTGCTCTCCTGTTATGTGTCAAATATGTGGGTTTCCTGGCCATGCGGCTCCCACCTGCCGCCGTCTTCCCTATTCCGCTAACTTTGCTGCAACACCTACTGGCACCTCTGGAAATCCGTGGTTGGTGGACTCCAGAGCCTCTCACAACCTCAAGTCTGACCTGGGCAATTTAACGATTCATTCGGAATATGATGGGACCGCTGAAGTGCACATAGCTGATGGCACATGCCTCCCTATATCTCATACTGGTAATTATGTTCTTAATTTTCCTGAGCGTAAATTCATGTTATCCGATATACTATGTGTTCCATCAGCTCAAAAGAATCTACTATATGTTAGCAAGTTTACTGCCGCTAACAATGTTTCAATGGAATTCTTTCCGTCTTATTTCATTATTAAGGACCAAAACACGAGGTCACAACTAGTTAAGGGACCATGTCAAGACGGCGTTTATCACCTATTTCCTCCAGATTCTTCCTTGCAGTTCAATAAAAAGGTTTCATTCATGGGCGTCCAGGCACCTTCATCTTATTGGCATGCTCGCCTTGGGCACCCTTCCATGGAGACTAGTTCATTTATTATCAATCAGTTTCAATTACCTGTTTTGAATAAGTCCCAGGTTTTGGGTAAAGATTGTGTTTCTTGCCACCTGAGCAAATCTCATAAACTATCGTTTAGTTCTTCATCTTTTATTGCAATGCATCCATTACATTACTTATATGCTGATGTTTGGGGTCTGTCACCCACTGTCTCGTTAGATGGTTTAAAATACTTCTTGTTGATTCTGGATTTATTTACTCGCTATTGTTGGTTTTATCCGCTAAATGCTAAATCGCAAGTTGCCAGTATATTTCCGCAGTTTCGAATGTTGGTTGAAAAACAATTTGGGCATAGTATTCGCAACTTCTATACAGATAATGGTGGTGAGTTTCAAACATCAAGTCCATTTCTAGTTAATTGTGGGATTTCCTGGCTGACAACCGCTCCTCATACACCGAAACAAAATGGCATGTCCGAACATTGTAATCGCCATATACTTGAAATCGGTCGTTCATTGCTTCATTATGCCTCGTTACCAAAAGAATATTGGTCATATACCTTGCAAACAGTAGTCTATTTAATTAATCGAATGCCTACGTCATTGCTTGGTAAAAAGAGCCCATATCAACTACTTTTTCGTGCATGCCGAATTACACAAAGTTGTGCATCTTTGGTTGCTTATGCTTCCCATGGCTCCGTCCATACTTACCTGGGAAACTAACGCCTCCTTCATTGCCATGCATTTTTGTAGGCTATTCCACCCCCCAGAATGCCTACAAGTGCCTCGACTCTAAAACTGGTCGCGTTTACTTGTCTCGCCATATCCAATTCTCTGAAAATGAATTTCCGGGAAAGCTCATGAACATAACCCCAGTGCCTGAACCAACGCCTACCCATGCAACACTTGATCTGCCAATTCTTCTTGACTCGACTATAACTTCACCACCACAGCAGGTCATCTTCGTCGAGCTTCCACCATGCTTGGCGCCCTTATCAGTGCCAACGATGCCACCGTCAATGCCGCCCTATTCACACAATGTTCCACCACAGCGGACGCATACCATGCGCACAAGAAGCCAAAACAACATTCACAAACCAAAACGGTTGTTTGTCTTCACGAAGCACCCCCTTCCGGATGATGTTGAGCCATCCACTGTTCGTCAAGCTCTTACCTCTCCTCGTTGGAGAACAGCCATGGATAGTGAGTTCACAGCATTCCAACGTCATGGAACTTGGGAATTGGTGCCGCCTCCAAAAGTTGGAAATATTATCGGTTGCAAGTGGGTGTTCCGAATTAAGTGCAAACTCGACGGTTCAGTGGATAAGTACAAAGCCAGACTCATTGCAAAAGGCTTCAACCAGCGCCCTGGTGTCGACTTTTGGGAGACATTCAACCCGGTTGTAACTTGTAAAACCGGCTACCATTTGAACTATGCTCTCACTCACTATTCAGTACAAGTGGTCATTGCGCCAACTTGATGTTAGCAACGCATTTCTACATGGTAAGCTCGATGTGCCCGTCTATATGACTCAGCCTCCAGGATTCAAGGATAAAGCTTTTCCTGATCATGTTTGTCTCCTTCGCCGGCTTCTATATGGGTTACGCCAAGCCCCTCGTGCATGGTATAATGCACTTAGCACAACTCTTGTCAAATTTGGCTTTGTTCAGTCTGGGGCGGACAACTCACTATTCACACTTCACAAGAACAATCTTCGACTTTATGTTCTCGCCTACATAGATGATCTCATTGTTACTGGTTCTTGCAACAAGCACATCCAGGAGCTAACTCAACATCTTCGGGACACTTTTGCAATTAAAAACCTGGGGCCGCTATCCTATTTTCTTGGAATCGAAGTTGCTCGGTGTAAAGAAGGGTTGTTTCTCTCACAACACAAGTATACACTTGATTTACTATGTTGTCACAAGCTCGACGAATCAAAGGCTGTCAGTACACCTATATCTTCCAAACCAACATCGTCCACTGGTTCAGTTGATGGTATGGAATACAAGAGTGCAATTGGAGGATTGCAATATCTTACGTTGACACGACCCGACATTGCCTTCACCATTAACAAGCTCGCCCAACACATGGCTTCTCCACCGTCTTCTCAGCTCACTATAACGATATACTCGGATTCTAGCTTTGCTGGTGATCTCATTGATTGCAAATCCACATCAGCTTATATTACCTTTCTAGGCTTGAATCCGATATCTTGGCGTTCTCGTAAGCAAACAGACATCGCTCGCTCCTCCACTAAAGTCAAGTACCGGGCTTTAGCAGCAGCAGCATTAGAGGTATGCTGGCTTCACCACCTGTTCAACGACCTTAACATTCAAAAGGAATCAACTCCTCGTCTTTTATGTGATAACATGGGCGCTACCCGATTGTCGCTAAATCCAGTTTAACATTCCCGCATGAAACACATTGCAATAGACTTGCATTTCGTTTGTGATCTCGCCTTAAAAGGCTGACTTTCATTAGCTTACGTCAACACTCTTGGCCAACTTGCAAACCTGCTGACCAAACCTTTAGCTCGAGCTCGGTTCCAACTGCTATGTTCCAAAGTCTCCATCGCTGAAGGGACGTCAATTTTGCGAGGGCTTATACGGAATGAGTCATCAAACAATTCGAAATAATTCAAACTTGTGTTTATCCCCAAAGTGTAGTGTTAGTTGCAATTTCAAATTCATGTATATCCCTAAATTGTGGGATTAGTTGAGAGATGATACACGACATATCCATCTCTATATTAGTGTACATACTTGTAACATTGTGATTCATTCAACACAATATACTCTCTACACTTTTGTTGTTCATGGTCAAGAACTTTCCTGCCACGTGTTCGCCAGACAAGCATGTCGCTGGCTCATCAGGTAGGTGCTCGCCAGCTAGGCGAACACCCTGGTCATCCAATTATTCTCGCCAGGAGCTCGCCAGCTCGGGTGACCAGAAAAGATCAAAGGCAACCACACGACAAAAAATATGCTTGTCGGACAATAGGGGCTACTCGCCAAAGAGGGCGAGTACGAGTAGAGGCCGAACAGGATGCCGGACGAATAGAGAAGTAAAAGATCTGCTCGCTGCATAGGACGAGCATAAAGCAAAGATCAAGTCGCTCGGCCTGCGGCCGCGCCTTCCAGGTGAACAGAACAAGTCCCTCAAGAACTGGAATGGAATATCGAACAAGAGGTCCAGGTCACCTGCTAAGCCGGTACCACCTGGATGACAAGTCGACAACTTCGCAGGTAAGCAAGGATAGATGTCAACCAGAGAAGCGTGATAGGAAGCGTGGCAACACCACGTGTACTCTTGCATGATAAGAAACCGCCAGCTCGTACTTGTCAAGGCAGCACATGCTTGTCAAAACTCTATAAATAGACCTTCAGAGGTCAGAAATAGAGTTCAGAAATTTCCTTAACATAACCCACATAATAGCTTATCCTAATCTTTGGTAACAGACACAATTTTGCTCGCCACAACCCTAGCTTGATTCACCCCCAGACGTAGTCGATCTTGACGAACTGGGTAACCAAATCCTTTTGTCATTATATATTCTGGCATATTCACCTCTTACACACTGTGTTCGACACGGTGGAGTCAATACAGCCACGATATATTTTCCATGTAAGACGACTATAAACAATTGGCTCTAGAAGGAGGGTTGGTGCATAAACCAATCCAAACACTTACCAAAAAAGATCAGGCAGAAAAAATAAATATAATGCCTCAATCTAAGAATACACAAACTTAGAGGTCGGGACACAGCCGGCCTCGCACCCAAGATGAGGCTCAACATCATCCTCGTGTTGAACAAATGGTGGAGAACATTAACCTGGAAGGTATCGCCAACGATCCTACAACCACAACAAGAGCCATCACATTCCTATTGAGGGCCCAGAAAGAGAGGGCCGAAAGAGAGTTGACCAAACTCAAAGGCCAGAATGATGATGATCGACGCTCGCATATTCTTTATATTGGGATTATACTGGAAAGTATGCTTTTTACTTTGTATAATCAAAACTGAATTTCGGACTTATTTACTGAAATAAATTGTTTATCACTGATGCTTTAAATATCATCGAATGTTACATATATTTATTGCATAAATGTTCATTAAATAGTACATGTTACATTTAGTTAATTTAGTGATACCAGATCACAGAAGATTAAATTAACAGTCCCTTGTAACTAAAAGTACACCATTCACGACTTAGATGGAAATGAACAATCCATCGTGAAAGGTTGAAGTGTAAGGCTCAGATTGGCTTGTCTTGACCAAGAGATTACACTAGTACATGACTGATGCACTGAATAGGACCTACAGGAGGACAAATTCTCCAGAACTGAACAAGGAAGAATTAGACCTCAGTGGTTCGTTATTTCTTAATCTTCGTTCCTTAAATAGGATCACGTGTGGTTGGTTACTATTGCTTTGACTTATCATGGGTAGAGAATCAACAAGATTCAATACTTTTTATCTTGGGTAATATTATTGGTCACATGTGATTGCTAAGATTTAATACGGAGAATCTTGTGCAAGTACGCTTGTTCGATTTGCCCCCTTGGGAGGTTCATAAGCTTTATCTTACCAAATCTTGCAAGTGGAATTAGTTTCCGGTATGGATAATAATGTTGAACCGTTCCTTGACCAAGGACAAAAGATATTAATTAACGGAAAGCTATTTCAGTGGCTTGAATTAATTAATGGGCTAGATAATCTTAAACACGGGAAATAATAACCAGGAGCCATATTGACTGTAATATGGGTTAAGATGGATAGTGCAATATTAATTATGTAGTGGGATTAATTAATATTTATGGGCTTAAATAATATTGTGGCTCAATATTGATAATTCAAGATCCATTGGAAGGTCCAATCTTAATTCTCCTAAAGGCCCCCTGAGTAGCCCAACATATAGTCCAATAACTGAAAAAGGTGTTTAAAATAAAATAAATATTGTTGCTTATTTTTCCTCATTATTTTCGAAATTTATGGATAAAAGGGGAGAAAGATTTTCTTTGAATTTTGTTATGGAATGAAGATATGTATTCTTGGAATACAAGATTATCTCATTAAATTCAAGAAATCTCCCACTTGGTTATTCATGAAGATAATTTCAAAATTTTTGAAATATATAGGGCAAGAAAGATTTTCTTGATTTTCTTGAAAAGATATTATGGAAGATATGTATTTCTTGAAATACAAGAATATCTCATAAATTCAAGAAGATCCAAATCTTGGAATCTTGCCTATTATTTTCGAAAATATCCCATAACAAAGAGTAGGTGAGATTTTGTGGAATATTATAATTATGGGAAAAAAAATATATAGGAGATATATTCAAGATTTCTTGGAGATCAAGAAAAGATTTTCCCACATTATTTTCTACCCAAAATTTCGACCACCTATGCTCTATAAATAGGGGATGACTCTTTCATTCCCAAGTAATTTCAGGTGCTGGAAAAATTAGTAAATCCACAAAGGTGGTGCAACATAATTTATTTTCCTTTTGTTAATTGTTCACAAGTGTCCTACCACCGGATAGTCGAACAAGGATTAAAGGAATACTTGGGAAGTTCTTTTGGTTAGTCTAATCAGCCAGATCACTTTGCCGTCCCCAAGAGGTGCGTTCACGTAAACTCGTAGAATTCGCATCGTGGGATTTACGTGAATTAATTATATGCATGATTTGTTGTTGGATTATTATTTGAATTAATATAGGATTAATTCATGCTAGTAATAATTATAAGAATTAAATTTGTATTTAAATATTCACCACTTAATAGATCTCATGCAACTTATTCCCCAACAATCGCATCGAGCCACGGTTTCGAGCTCAATTTTTAAATTGTAATTTAATTATTTGTCATTAAATTTGAAATTGGATAGTAGAATTGCTAGATCTATTTTGCAGGTATCCAATTGTCATGGAATTTAATGTGTTTATTTATGCATGCATATAAATTGTGGTTTTTAATTTGATTCGTTTCGGATTTGTTTTGCCTAGTGAGAAAATCCACGAGTAGATTAGGATTTGTTTGATTTGATCAATGTAATAGACTAGTCTAGATCTAGGTTTATTTATTTTTTGTAAATAAATTGTAATCGGATCGGAAACGAGGACGGAGACGAAGAATTAAAGGATAAAATCCAGAACCGGCCGTAGACTGCGTGCATCGCGCTAAACGTGCCAAGGGAGACATGCGCGCGACGCGGATGCGCGCAGGCACGTAGGGCATGGGGCGAGGCCGAGGGCAAGCGCGCGCGAGGATAAGGTCACGCCGCACGGCGAAGGCGCGCCGACGCAATAATCGGCGCGAGTGGGGCCGCGGACGGAGGCGAAGCGCTAGGACGCAGCCAGCGAGAGCGAAAGCGCCAGCGGGTACGCCGCTTTCGAGGAACTCGGCCGGACCGCCCGAGGCGTCTTAGAGGCACAAAGCGGCAAAGCTTGCGCCGAGGTGTGTCGAGGGGTCGACTTGGCGAGTGGCGGACGGATCTTGGGCGTGCATCCCGGCTGCGAGCTACTTGGCGTGGCGTTTCGAGACTTAGTTCTTTTCGAGACGATCGAGTGGGTGAAATTCAAGACGGCTTTTCTTCAAAATCAAGCCAAGAAAAAACAAACCATGACAATTGGATAATTTGTGCCCAATATGTTTATTTTTCCGCTTTGCTTGATTTATTATTGTGCTATCTTATGCTTTATTTAATTTGTTTAAATGTGTTTGCATGAGAGATGCCCAATGAAAAATCTCAAAATCAAAAATTACTAAGTATGTTTAAATAATTAATTGATAATTTTATTCCGGATAATAAAATTGAATTAATTTTGACCTCCATGATTTATTTATTTGTGAATTCTTTTGGAGAAATTCCCCCCACGGGACGGTCAAAAGTTAGCTTTCACATGAATGAATTCCAAATGGATGATTGTGGATTATTACTAGTGGCGACGATGACCCTCCCCACGAGGCTCGTTCAATACAAAATAATAATCCTGTATTTAATCATGGTTATTACTTAGGTATAAAATTGATATGCATATACTTCCCCGAAGTCCCTGTCAATTTTATATTGGTCAAGTGGGAGCCAACTATTAATCTGGATATTAAAGGTTTGTAACTGTTCTTGTTTGTAACCTGCTTGAATGTGTTTAAATATTGACCCACCCCACGTGGCTTATTTAAACTGTTTTGAGATGTTGGCTGATGCATGTTCATATTTTTTTGAGATTTTAATATGATGCATGTGATCAAACCTTGTGATATATTTGTGCTTATGCATATTATTATTTATTTCAGTTCAGCATGTCGTTACCTTTTAATCCACTATTAATATACTTAAAGTCAATACAATTTGTATGGAAACTATATTGATTGGAAATGAAAAATTATAATTGTCCTAACTGCACAAAAGCACAAGTGGATTCTTGACACACCAAGATCAGATGAGCCAACTGACGAGTCAAAAATGCGGGACTCGTCAGATCACCTTGCGAGAGATGTCGTCGCTGAAAATGGTGGAGGGCAAACCCATAAGGGATTACGTCCTCAAAATAGATGGCCCATCTGAACAAACTTGAGATTCTGAGTGCAGATTATAATCTGGAGACTCAGATGAATTTGGTATCTCACTCTCTGGCCAAAAGTTTCTGAGCATTTTGGCCTCGCTTGCTGATTTGTTGCAAGCTTTGGTCTCGGCAGAGATATTGATGGGGCACCAAACTCAAGCTTTAACGGCAAGTGGTAAGTCTTCATTTTCTAGGCCAAGGGAAGGCAAGAAAAAGAAAAGGACCAAAAGCAATAAGCAATAAAACTCAACTGTTGCCAAGGGCAATGGTAAGACGAGGAATGCTTGTGGTGTCAAGGAAAATCCAAAGAGGAAGTGCTTAAGCTGCGGTGAGAGAGGACAATGGAGGTTTTGCCTGTTCCAACCCCAAAAGGGACGGAAAGAAAGGTAATTCTCACGCACTAGTTGTTGAAACTTGTTTAGCGGCGTATACTTCTCATTCGTGGGTGGTTGATACGAGATCACCTAATCATGTTTGCTTCGCGGGTTCAAACTGATCCGGCAACTTAGTGGGAGTGAGATCCTCATCACACTGGGCGATGTTACGAAAGTAGCAATTATTGCAATGCTACGTAAGTGGCAGATATTGCAATGCTACGATAAGTAACGATTATTGCAATACTACGCAAGTAGCAGATATTGCAATGTTACATGAGTAGTGGTTAAAGCAGTGGGAGAAGTGCACCAGTCTTTTAAAGATGAAGTTTTTTTGAGATTATCTTTATGTCCCCAGTTTTTGGAAAGAATTCACTTTCAGTTTCTAAAATTTGATTAAAGGACACTAAGTTTCTTCTAATAAGAATGACATCATTTCTTGAAATGATGAGTGTATCTATTATGGGACATTGGTCGAATAATCTCTATACAATTAACTGTGCACACCACTCACGAAATGCATCCTATAACACATCAACTATTTCCGAGAAAAGAAAACGTTCATCAGACGTGAACGAGACACTTCTATGGCATCTGAGATTAGGTCATATAAATCCAAAGAGGATCCAAAGGTTGGTGAAAGACGGTTCACTGGAGTTTCTCCAAGTTGAACCAATTCCAACCTGCGAATCATGTTTGAAGGGTAAAATGACCAATAGGGCATTTGGAGCCAAGGGGAATATAGCCAAAGAAGTGTTAGAAATCGTTCACACAGATGTATGTGGTCCAATGTCAACCAAAGCAAGAGGAGGTTATGAGTATTTTGTCACTTTTATTGATGATTACTCAAGGTACGGTTATATTTTCCTTCTGAAGCATAAATCTGAGACTTTTGAGAAATTCAAAGAATTTAAGGATCAAGCAGAAAATCATAGGGAAAAACGTATCAAGTCTCCACGATCCGATCGTGGAGGCGAATACCTCAGCGATGAATTTTTGAACTACTTATCTGATGAAGGGATTGCATCCCAGCTCACTGCACCCGGAACCCCTCAACAAAATGGGGTTGCGGAGCGAAGAAACATAACTCTTTTGGAAATGGTTAGATCTATGATGAGTTATGTGGATCTACCCAAGTCGTTCTGGGGTCATGCCTTGGAAACAGCTGCCTACATTCTGAACTTGGTGCCATCCAAATCGGTTCCCAAAACTCCCAAAGAATTGTGGACCGGGCACAAGCCTAGTTTGAGACACATGAGGATTTGGGGATGTCCGGCCTACGTGTTGGACAAGGAAGCCGGAAAATTGGATCCTCAATCAAAATTAAGGTTGTTTGTGGGATACCCCGAGGGAACAAAAGGGTGCATGTTCTATGGTCCTGAAGATCAAAAGGTTGTAATAAGCACCCACTTTAGATTTTTGGAAGAAGACTATATGAACGAAAGAAGACCCAGAAGTGAGATTACCTTAAATGAGCTAAGGGGGCTAACCTCAATACAAACTGTACTAGATGACATACCAAATGACACACTTACACAACCGGAACCTCGTCTTTGTGGGAGGGTTGTGAAACAGCCCGAGAGATTCATGGGAATAGGAGAGTCCTCGGACTTGATTCCCGGACAAGATGAATCAGACCCATGGACATATGACGAGGCAATCCAAGATAAGGATGCAGATTCTTGGCAAACAGCAATGAAAGCCGAAATGGGTTATATGTTTCATAACAGAGTGTGGGAGCTAGTCGAACCACTTAATGGGGTCAAACCCATTGGTTGCAAGTGCGTGTATATGAGAAAAAGAGGACCGGACGGGAAGGTGGAAACCTTCAAAGTAAGACTAGTGGCGAAAGGTTATACTCAGAAAGAAGGGATCGATTATGAGGAAACTTTTTCGCCCGTAGCCATGCTTAAGTCCATCCAAATTCTCTTATCGATTGTTGTGCATCTCGACTTTGAAATCTGGCAGATGGATGTCAAGACAGCTTTCCTTAACGGAAGTCTTGATGAAGAGATCTATATGCAACAACCCCAAGGCTTCATTGAAAAAGGCCAAGAACATCTAGTTTATAAGCTCATGAAGTCCATTTACGGACTCAAACAGGCATCCTTAGCTTGGAACCAATGTTTTGATCATGTTATAAAGTCTTATGGGTTTGATCAAAACGAGTTCGAAAATTGTGTGTACAAAAAGTGTGTCGGGACTGCATTGGTATTCTTAGTACTATACGTAGACGACATTCTGATCATCAGAAATGATGTAAAGATGTTATCAGATGTAAGGGCAAGGCTTTCAAAATAGTTTGATATGAAGGACTTAGGGGAAGCTGCACACATCCTTGGGATCAAGATCACTCGAGATCGCAAGAAAAGGATGATAGGCTTATCGCAAGCTTCATACATAAACACTGTCTTGAAACGATTCAGCATGCAAGATTCCAAGAAGGCTTCGTACCTTTCAGACATGGAATCCATCTATCCAAGAAAATGTGCCCTAAGACGCAAAAGGAGATAGATGACATGAGAGGCATTCCTTATGCTTCGGCTGTCGGAAGCCTTATGTATGCAATATTGTGTACGAGACCGGATATCTACTTTGTCGTTGGCATGGTGGCGAGATATCAAAGTAACCCGGGGAAAGAACATTGGACGGCAGTTAAAAACATTCTGAAGTATCTGAAAAGAACTCGGGATAGAATGTTGATTTATCAGTCAGATAGTCCAATCCCCATCGGCTACACGGACTCAGATTTCCAATCAGACATAGACTCCAGAAAATCTACCTCCGGTAGTGTGTTTTGCATGGGGGGAGAAGCCGTGACATGGAGAAGCGTCAAGCAGAAATGCGTCGCAGATTCTACCCTGGAAGCCGAATATGTAGCTACTTGCGAGGCAGCGAAAGAAGCGGTTTGGCTCAAGAACTTCCTAGTGGACTTGAATGTGGTTCCGAATTTGCCCAGTAGAATCACTGTTTATTGTGACAATGCCGGAGCAGTTTCAAATTCAAGGGAACCACGAGCCCACAAAGCCAGCAAACACATTGAAAGGAAATACCATCTTATACAAGATATCGTTAAGAGATTAGATAGATGTGGCAAAGATAGCGTAAGAAGACAACCTAGCAGATCCATTCACAAAGGGTCTGCCTCTGAATACATTCGAGATACATATGGAAGGAATGGGTGTCAAGACCTTTGCCAATCTGCTTTGAGTATAAGTGGGAGAAATTATTAGGTTCGTGTACGTGACAATAGATGTCACGAATTAGGAACTACACGAGACATGTTGTAGTATACTTAAAAGCAGACTTTGACTATAAGTGGGAGATTGTTTGGATTATACTGGAAAGTATGTTTTTTACTTTGTATAATCAAAACTGAATTTCAGACTTATTTACTGAAATAAATTGTTTATCACCGATGCTTTAAATATCATCGAATGTTACATATATTTATTGCATAAATGTTCATTAAATAGTACGTGTTACATTGTAGTTAATTTAGTGATACCAGATCATAGAAGATTAAATTAACAGTCCCTTGTAACTAAAAGTACACCATTCACGACCTAGATGGAAATGAACAATCCATTGTGAAAGGTTGAAGTGTAAGGCTCGGGATTGGCTTGTCTTGACCAAGAGATTACACTAGTGCATGACTAATACTACTTTGAATAGGACCTCTGGGAGGACAAATTCTTGAGGAACAAGGAAGAATTAGACCTCAGTGGTTCATTATTTCTTAATCGTCGTTCCTTAAATAGGATCACGTGTGGTTGGTAATTATTGCTTTGACTTATCATGGGTAGAGAATCAACGAGATTCAATACTTTTTATCTTGGGCAATATTATTGGTCACATGTGATTGCTAAGATTTAATCGGAGAATCGTGTGCAAGTCTGCTTTGTTCGATTTGCCCCCTTGGGAGGTTCATAAGCTTTATCATACCAAATCTTGCAAGTGGAATTAGTTTCCGGTATGGATAATAATGTTGAACCGTTCCTTGACCAAGGACAAAATATATTAATTAACGGAAAGCTATTTCAAAGGGCTTGAATTAATTAATGGGCTAGATAATCTTAAACACGGAAATAATAACCGGGAGCCATATTGACTGTAATATGGGTTAAGATGGATAGTGCAATATTAATTATGTAGTGGGATTAATTAATATTTATGGGCTTGAATAATATTGTGGCTCAATATTGATAATTCAAGATCCATTGGAAGGTCCAATCTTAATTCTCCTAAAGGCCCCCTGAGTAGCCCAACATATAGTCCAATAACTGAAAAAGGTGTTTAAAATAAAATAAATATTGTTGCTTATTTTTCCTCATTATTTTCGAAATTTATGGATAAAAGGGGAGAAAGATTTTCTTTGAATTTTGTTATGGAATGAAGATACGTATTCTTGGAATACAAGATTATCTCATTAAATTCAAGAAATCTCCCACTTGGTTATTCATGAAGATAATTTCGAAATTTTTGAAATATAAAGGGCAAGAAAGATTTTCTTGATTTTCTTGAAAAGATATTATGGAAGATATGTATTTCTTGAAATACAAGAATATCTCATAAATTCAAGAAGATCAAAATCTTGGAATCTTGCCTATTATTTTCGAAAATATCCCATAACAAAGAGTAGGTGGAATTTTGTGGAATATTATAATTATGGGAAAAGAATATAGGAGATATATTCAAGATTTCTTGGAGATCAAGAAAAGATTTTTCCACATTATTTTCTACCCAAAATTTCGACCACCTATGCTCTATAAATAGGGGATGACTCTTTCATTCCCAAGTACAATTCCATGTGCTTGAAAAATTAGTAAATCCACAAAGGTGGTGCAACATAATTTATTTTCCTTTTGTTAATTGTTCACAAATGTCCTACCACCGGATAGTCGAACAAGGATTAAAGGAATACTTGGGAAGTTCTTTTGGTTAGTCTAATCAGCCAGATCACTGCCGTCCCAAGAGGTACGTTCACGTAAACCGCATGCGTAGGATTTACGTGAATTAATTACATGCATGATTTGTCGTTGGATTATTTTTTGAATTAATATAGGATTAATTCATGCTAGTAATAATTATAAGAATTAAATTTGTATTTAAAAATTCACCCCGAATAGATCTGTGCAACTTATTCCCCAACACTTTATAGTGAGCAGGTTAAGAAGCGGACCGCCCGAAAGCAGACCGGGAAGAAGGCCGATGACTTGTCGAATTACGAACAACCTCAAGGGTCCAGACAATCGGCATTTGAACATTTGAGGCTAACATTTAAAGACTGTCTTGGTGGTAATCGGTGCCCGGATCCAGGGAAGGAACAACAGCCAGAACACACATGCCCAGTCGGCCCCTCATGTTCTCCTGCACCTAGAAAATCGGCTAGAACCGGAGAAATCAGTGGGGACTAAACTGTTTATCCATCATCGAATGGTTGGTCAAGGGCAGACACACAAAGGGGGACTGCCCCATCATGAGCATGACTCTCAGGGTCCTCATGATGGGACCCAGTCCCGTTTTGTGTCCGTTAGCTCTAGTAAATTTGTAGAAATGTAAAAAGCGATTGAGGGCTTGCAAGCCGATTTAGCGCAACCAAAGGGATGATGTGAGGAGGCTCCATGCCACGCTCGTCCACTGCAATCCAGGGAAAAGTAGCAAAGAAACGTCCACCTATCCCAATTTTTGACGCGGAGTCCGACCCGCATGTTCATCTCAGTAAATATTCAGACTTTATGATCGCCATGGGCGCCACCGACTCAACACAGTGTCGTTCATTCCCCATGACTTTGGGCGATCCGGCACATAGGTGGTTATCTACCCTGCCCGTCGTGTCCATCACGTCCTTCACACAGTTGGGACAAAAAATATTGTCCCACTTTTCATCCATGTGTGCTCGCCAGGCCCAAAAGCAGAGGCTAGCACATTTTTCCAGATGAAGGGTGAATCGGACCGGGCATACGTGGAAAGATTCTATAAATGTTTATAAGATGGGGCACCTGTAGAAGAAGATGCCAAGGTGCTCACGGTGGTTGGGGGCTTGGCCCTCAATACGGACATGTGGAAGGCCATGCATTAGGATTGGCCAAACACATATTCTGATTTACGTGAGCGGGTGGCCAAAATTATAACCATGCAGGAGTTGCTCGCCCAGTCTCGGGCGGGCCAGGAAGGGGCGACCAGGAGGGTGGTCGTTGGTAAAAAATTATCAGGTGAGGGGGGTATAACCCCCAGATTCCTTCAAACCCTTTGACGAAGGGACCAAAGCACATGCCCTTCAAATTCTGCTTGGTGTCTCAGCCGAGATGGTGTATAATCAGATCAAGGACCGGGATATGTTAGAAAAACTTCGGTGAATCACAAGAGATCAAGTTGGAGGAAAAAAGATTTGAGGCCGATCTTAAAAATGCCATGTACAAGCAAAGTGTGAGGAAAATCGGGGTGCCCGGATCTATTCGAGGTGATTATTTAAATACATATTTAAATTAAACAGTTAATTACTAGCATGAATTAATCCTAAATTAATTCAACATAATAATAAACAACATGCGTACACATAATTCACGTAAATCCTAAACATGCGGAACTAGGAGTTACAGAATTACTAACCTCTTGAAGAATCAAACGGATGAATCAACCCAAGAGCCTTCCCAAATATATCCCCAAAGTCCACGAACGTTATCCGGTGGGAAGATTTCAACGAACGATTTTAATGGGAGAGAAATTAAATATTTTGCTACCACCTTTGTGGATTTATAATATTTCCAACACATGGAATTGCACTTGGGAATGAGGAGTTCATCCCCTATATATAGGGAGGAGGGGTGGCCGATTTTTAGGGTTAAAAAATTAGGAAGAAAATCTTTTCTTGGTCTCCAAGAAATCTTGAATATATCTCCTATATTCTTTTTTCCTTAATTAAATTTTCCATAAAAATCTCTTTCCCCTCTTCTACCTAATTTTCGAAAATTACACTAATAAAGGATTCAAGATTTGACTTCTTGAATTTATGGGATAATTATGTATTCCTACAATAATTATCTCTTTCCATAATAGACAAAGTTTTCGAAAATTTCAACAGGAAATATAGCAAGAATATTTTCTTCTCTCTCTCATTAATTGGACTTTATTTTGGGCTATTTGGGGGGTCTTTAGGAGAATTAAGATTGGACCTCCAATGGACTATGAAGCTATAATATTTTGGGCCAAATATTATTCAAGTCCATTAATATTAATTTACTCCACTATAAAATTAATATTGAACTATCCATCTTAACCCATATTACGATTTCACATATAACATGGCTCCCGGTCATTATTTCTCGCGTTTAAGATTATCTTAGTCCATTAATTAATTAAGCCACTGAACAAGCTTTATATTAATTAATATATTTGTCCTTGGAGTAAAGACAGCTCAACATTATTATCCATGCCGGAAATAAATTTTCACTTGCAAGATTTGGCATGATAAAGGATATGAGCCCACCAAGGGGCAAATCAAGCAAGACGTACTTGCACGCGATTCTCCGTATTAAATGTCAGCAATCGTCATGTAATTAATAATATTGCCCAAGATATAAGGTATCGAATCGCATTGACTCTCTTCCCATCATAAGTCAAAGCAATAGTTATTAATTTCACACGATCCTATTTAAGGGACGGAGATTAAGAAACAACGCACCACTGAGGTCTAATTCTTGTATATTCAGTACCGAAGAATTTGTCCTCCTGTAGGTACTCATTCAGCACACCTAAATGCGCTAGTGTGATCCCTTGGTCAAGACAGGCCAATCTGGGTCTCACACTTCAACCGTTCATGATGGTTCGTTCATTTCCATCTGGGTTGTGAATTTGTACTTAATTACGAGGGTTGTTAATTTGATCTTCAGTGATCGGGTATCACCAAATTAACTACAACGTAATACGTACTGTCTTATTGAACGGGTTTGCATTAAACATATATAACATTCATTCATATTTAATGCAACAGTGATTAAATATTTATTTCAGCAAATAAATAAGAAACTTCAGTTTGGTTATACAAAGTAAAAGCATACTTTTCAGTATAACCCCAACACAAAGGTCGAAAAAATTTTATAACTCCAAGGTTTGGATCCGCAAGTTCAAAATTGGAGAGCTCGTCCTCAGGCAAGCAATAGGGGTACCAGGCGGAGTGTTCGGCCGAGCTTGGGAGGACCCATTCCGAGTGTCAGAATTCTTACCAAATGGTGCGTATGAATTGGAAGAGTTGAATGGGACTCCGCTTTCCTATTCATGGAATGCATCAAATTTGAAAAAATATTATCAGTAACGGCGAACGTGGCAGAGAATTTGACGATGAACACGCAGCCAGACAAAGACTGCCCGCCTAAGGCAAGCAGAGTGACCATAAATGCCGAGTAGGAATTGTAGATCACGAAGCCCGAATCCTGCAAAAGGTGGACATTAATGAGGCCGAAAACTATGTATCGACGCTTCCTGCACAAGACAGAAATAGGTGGCAACCAAGTGAGGTACGTGTCGATATCCCTATTCAAATCTGGAAAGGCAAGGACAAATGTCAACCCAAGGAAATGCATGTTAACACATCTTAAGATTGTGAGAAAATAAGGCCAGCTCCAGCTTGCCATGCTAGTACCTGTTTGGTGGAACAGTATAAATAGGCCCATCGATGACAAAAGGAGAGGAGAGAAAAATTTTCCACGAAGCATCGGAAAAAATATATGTGTGCCTATAACCCCACACTCATGCTCGACACATCCTCTAGCCATCAGTAAAATAGTCGGCTTGGTATGGCTCCAGACATAATCATCGACGCCGGGCTCAGCGCTCACCCCGCTATTTCTATCTTGTCTCCTGGCGGTTGCTCTTGCTCGAGCTCCATATCCCACATCTCGAATTCGGAGCAAGAAAATTGGACTTCGATTTGGAAAAGCCAATCCAAATCGGATGAAGTATCTTCTTCTAATTCATATGTGCTCGCCCGAGCACACGACGTGCTCATCCCGAGCACACTTCGCTCGACACATTCAGGATCGCAACCTCACATTCTTGACTGCTTATACAGAAATCAACCAGTAGTTCCCTCAGCAATCCACCATCTCCTCCACGGAGATTGAAAAGTAACACCGATCCAAAGGCAACGCGAAAAATCCGATGTTCAAGATATCGCAATGAAAAACCGGACAAATAGTCGGATGCTCGTGTTAGGGGGAACTAGGTGCAAGCTGATATTGAAAAGGGTGGCAAGCAGACGCCCGTGCTCGCACCCTAGTGAAAACCGAGAGATTGCTCGCCACATGCTCAGGGCAATTGTCGGACGTATAATCGCAGCTTGCACTAGAAGTGCCCACTTCTTCGCTATGCCGCTTCCCCGAGCATGGTGTCAAAAATGGGAGGGCGAGACAAAGAGATTAAGACTTTTCCCGAGCGTCTCTACACGATGAGCCCGGACAAAACTGGAAAGTATGCTTTTTACTTTGTATAATCAAAATGAATTTGGACTTATTTATTTGAAATAAATTGTTTATCATCGATGCTTTAAATATCATCGAATGTTACATATATTTATTGCATAACTTGTTCATTAAATAAGACGTGTTACATTGTAGTTAATTTAGTGATACGGATCACGAGAACATTAAATTAACGGTCTCTTGTAACAAAAAAGTACACCATTCACGACCTAGATGGAAATGAACAATCCATCGTGAAAGGTTGAAGTGTAAAGGCTCGGATTGGCTTGTCGTGACCAAGAGATTAGACTAATGCATGGTGATGCACTTAATAGGACCTACGGGAGGACAAATTCTTGAGCCCGAACAAGGAAGAATTAGACCTCGATGGTTAGTTATTTCTTAATCTTCGTTCCTTAAATAGGATCACGTGTGGTTGGTAACTATTGCTTTGACTTATCATGGGTAGAGAATCAACGAGATTCAATACTTTTTATCTTGGGCAATATTATTGGTCACATGTGATTGCTAAGATTTATCTACGGAGAATCGTGGTGCAAAATACGCTTTGTTCGATTTTTATTGGGAGTTCATAAGCTTTATCATACCAAATCTTGCAAGTGGAATTAGTTTCCTGTATGGATAATAATGTTGAACCGTTCCTTGACCAAGGACAAAAAGATATTAATTAATGGAAAGCTATTTGATGGCTTGAATTAATTAATGGGCTAGATAATCTTAAACACGGAAATAATAATGGCGGGAGCCATATTGACTCGTAATATGGGTTAAGATGGATAGTCTGATATTAATTATGTAGTGGGATTAATTAATATTTATGGGCTTGAATAATATTGTGGCTCAATATTGATAATTCAAGATCCATTGGAAGGTCCAATCTTAATTCTCCTAAAGGTCGCCTGAGTAGCCCAACATATAGTCCAATAACTGAAAAAAGTGTTTAAAATAAAATAAATATTGTTGCTTATTTTTCCTCAATATTTTCGAAATTTATTGATAAAATGGGAGAAAGATTTTCTTTGAATTTTGTTATGGAATGAAGATATGTATTCTTGGAATACAAGATTATCTCATTAAATTCAAGAAATCTCCCACTTGGTTATTCATGAAGATAATTTCGAAATTTTTGAAATATAAAGGGCAAGAAAGATTTTCTTGATTTTCTTGAAAAGATATTATGGAATATATGTATTTCTTGAAATACAAGAATATCTCATAAATTCAAGAAGATCCAAATCTTGGAATCTTGCCTATTATTTTCAAAAATATCCCATAACAAAGAGTAGGTGGGATTTTGTGGAATATTATAATTATGGGAAAAAGAATATAAGAGATATATTCAAGATTTATTGGAGATCAAGAAAAGATTTTCCCACATTATTTTCTACCCAAAATTTCGACCACCTATGCTCTATAAATAGGGGATGACTCTTTCATTCCCAAGTACAATTCCATGTGCTGGAAAAATTAGTAAATACAAAAAGGTGGTGCAACATAATTTATTTTTATTTTGTTAATTGTTCACAAGTGTCCTACCACCGAATAGTCGAACAAGGATTAAGGGAATACTTGGGAAGTTCTTTTGGTTAGTCTAATCAGCCAGATCACTGCCGTCCCAAGAGGTACGTTCACGTAAACTCGTAGAATTCCGCATGCGTAGGATTTACGTGAATTAATTATATGCATTATTTGTTGTTGGATTATTATTTGAATTAATATAGGATTAATTCATGCTAATAATAATTATAAGAATTAAATTTGTATTTAAATATTCACCCCGAATAGATCTGTGCAACTTATTCCCCAACATTAATCATATATTAATTCAAATAATAATTCAACAACAAATCATGCATATAAACAAGTCACATAAATCATACGCATGCGGAATTGCTTGGAGTTTACGTGAACTAATCTCTCGAAGTGACAACCGTTGAGAAGATGGATATCCCATTCACATGAACAAACCCAAAGAGTCTTCCCAAGTATTCCCTCGTCCTCGTTCAATGATCCGGTGAAAGGATGCTCATTAACAATTTAACAAAAGGAAAAATAAAATTATGTTGCACCACCTTTGTGGATTTCTAATTTTTCCAACACATGAAAATTGTCTTCGAGATGAAACGTTCATCCCCTATTTATAAGAGGGAGGGTGGTCAAAATTTCTAGGGAAGATTAATATGGGAAAATCTTTTTCTTGATCTCCAAGAAATTTTGAATATATCTCATTTATTCTTTTCTCCATAATTAAAATATTTCACAAAATTCCACCTCCTCTTGTTATGGATATTTTCGAAAAAATAAGGAGTAGGAAAACCAAGATTTTGATCTTCTTGAATTTATGAGATATTCTTGTATTCCGAGAATACATATCTTCCATAATATCTTTTCAAGAAAATCAAGAAAATCTTTCCTTCCTTATTTATTCATAATTTTCGAAATTACTCCAATAAATAACCACGTGGGAGATTTCTTGAATTTAATGAGATAAACTTGAGTTCCAAGATACTTATCCTCATTCCATAACAAAATTCAAAGAAAATCTTTCTCTCTCTTTTATTTATTTATTTTCAAAAATTAAATGAAAAATAGGCAACAATATTTTATTTTATTTCAAACACTTTTTTCAATTATTGGATTTTATCTTTGTGCTACTTGAGGGGCCTTTAGGAGAATTAAGATTGGACCTTCCAATGGACCTTGAATTATCAATATTGAGCCACAATTTTATTCAAGCCCATAAATATTAATTAATCCCACTACATAATTAATATTGCACTATCCATCTTAACCCATATTACTGTTAATATGGCTCCCGATTATTATTTCCCATATTTAAGATTATCCAGTCCATTAATTAATTTAAGCCACTGAAATAGCTTATCATTAATTAATATATTTTTCCTTGGTTAAGGAACGACTCAACATTATTATTCATACCGGAAACTAGTCCCACTTGCAAGATTTAGTATGATAAAACTTTTGTGCCTCTCAAGGGGACAAATCAAGCAAGACGTACTTGCACACGATTCTCCATATTAAATCTTAGCAATCGTCATGTAACTAATAATATTGCCCAAGATATAAAGTATTGAATCACATTGATTCTCTACCCATGATAAGTCAAAGCAATAATTATTAATTTCACACGATCCTATTTAAGGAACGGAGATTAAGAAATAACGAACCACTAAGGTCTAATTCTTCTTTATTCAGTGCTGAAGAATTTATCCTCATGTAGGTCCTATTCAGCACATCATAATGCACTAGTGTAATCTCTTGGTCAAGACAAGTCAATCTGAGCCTTACACTTCAACCTTTTATGATGGATTGTTCATTTCCATTTGGGGTTGTGAATTCTGTACTTTTAGTTACAATGGACTGTTAATTTAATCTTCTGGTATCACTAATTAACTACAATATAACACGTACTATTTATTGAACAGATATGCAGTAAATATATGTAACATTCAATCATATGTAAAGCAACAGTGATAAATAATTTATTTCAGCAGATAAGACAGAAATTCAGTTTGGTTATACAAAGTAAAAGCATACTTTCCAGTATAACTCCAGCAATAGTATGACTTACAAAGGGGATTAAACGGAAGCAAAGGATAAGCAATTAAGCATTATAATTTGTGACGATTTCATTAGCTCAATTTAAAAAATAGCGGGTTTTATGTGCATTCAGGTGCACCGTGCATTTATAGTATATTTTAAAATTACATAATTTATTATACTGAAAGATACAACTTATTACACCGAATTATACAATTATTAGTTTATATTAATAGTTGCACGATTCAATATACATAAATTGTATTTTTCAATATAACAAATTACATGATTCTAAAATGCACTATAAATACACGGTACACTTGGTGTATACTTAGCCTTTAAAAAATGATAGCTTTATATATTTTGTTGGCCTGAATAAATCTGGTATATCTTTGTTTTGGTCTGATCCCATAAAATACTACTTAGAACTTAAAGCTGATATAATATAACTCATTATTTCAATTTTACCTATCTTTGTTTTGGTCGTCCCATAAAATACTACTTAGAACTTAAAGCTGATATAATATAACTCAATTATTTCACTCTTATTTCACTTAGGGCATGTCTGATATGGGTTGGAAATGACAATGGTAATAGATATCATTGATGGGTCAATCGAAAATGATTATTGATTGTATTGTTATTGTTTGATTGCATATCATATGAGGAGAGTTGAGTGAGTGGGTGAAGTTAGATAATGAAAGTTGGGTAATCAATTATTTATGAGTGAGCAACTTTCCACTCCAAAATAGGACATATAAGTACTAATAGGTGCAAAAAAAAAAAAAAAATTACTATGAGGTCCAAAATCATGTGTCAAAAGACAAGAATACTCTTACTTTTCCCCACTCTCCTATTTTTAAATTTTGTCTATTCTTTCATGTCATATCTCCTATTTTCAATTCTTGTCTTCCCCTTAAGGGAGTAGATGGAAACCGAAAATAGGAAGACATGCATATATGCATCTTGTTTTATATTTACATATCTAAAATTGATAAAAATACCAAATATTTACATTTACATATCTAAAATTCAAAATATTTACATTCATAAGTCTTTCAAAAAATGCATAAAAAAATTAAAAATTACATATTTAAATTCAAAAAAATTACATATCATCTTCTAAGTACAAAAATATACATATCTTCGACATGCATAAATTCACGAATACATGAATATACATATTTTAGCTCTCGATTCAACATGCACATATGCATGTAAACATGCATAAGTTCATTTTTTAATGAACCTATGCATCTCCATTACAAAATCAGATTTAAAAAAATCACAAACAGATCCAGATCCTACATCTACAACTCAAATTCAAACGAAAATTTAAACAAAATTTTCTGGTTCATCTCAATCAAATTTCAAATCCCAAATCCATCATCTTTATCTCCAAAAATCAGATTTAGATCCACCATACTTCATCTAAAAAAAATCAACAAATTCATTTGAAGATTTCCGCCATCAACAAATTCATTAGAAGATTTCCGCCATGGCTGCAAAAAATCAACAAATGATACTGAATCATAAAGCAAAATATGTTTCATAAACAAATGATAAAACATAACAAAAATCCAAAAAAAACGTTGCAGAGACAAAAAAAAAAAGATTTGAAAATTGCGATTAAGAAGATGAGGCAATATGCAGCCTCTGAGATTTCGCTCTTCGTCCCTGAGACACCAAACTCACCGAAAAAATTGCAGAAAAACACTGACTCTTTAAAAAATAGAAACCCAGATTTCCAACAATACAAAATCAGATTTTCCTCCATCCATCTTCTTGCAGAAAACACAAATCTAAAAAAAAAAAAAACAAATTGAAATTAAAAAAAAAATCACAGGCAAACCCAACAAATCTAGAAAATCAAAACCATTGACCTCATCGTAGCCTCAGAGCGCATTTTCTTCATTTTCGTCTCCACCGCCGACCCAAAAAAGTTTCCAAATCTATAACGAAAATGTATTAATGACCATGAAATTGAAACGAATGAAGAAAAATCTAGAAAATCAGAGTTCTTGCAGTTGTAGAGTCGCCGCTGTCGCGATTCCGCCATCGCGATTACCTTGGGTGATAGGCGTTGGACATCGCTGTGTTGGAGAGTAAGAGAGATGAAAGTTGAGAGAGAGAGTGAAATAAGAGAAATAATGATTTTGGAGTGGACGGCTGATGATATTAGGGTTGGGGGGTATTATGGGTTTTTTAATACCCATTTTGGACCTCTAAGTAATTAAAAAAGCAAGTTGGACTTCTAAGTCTTTTAGTGGGCTTTCTTGGACTAGAAAGTCATTATTTAATTATTTATTTGTATTCTCATTACGAATATCAAAACTTGACAAGCAATTATTAATGATATACTAATTCGAAAAAAAAGACTATTAGGTCCAAGAATGACTATAATAATACTAAGAGGTCCAAGACACTTTTAAAAATACTCCCAGGTCCAAAAGTCCACATAGAATACCCACAATGCCCCTTTATCTTTCCCTCTTTCATTTATTTTCACGTCACTCACAAACCCACGCCAAACAAATCTCTCTCCATCTCTTCCTATCATACCCTAAATTGCCGCTCCCAGCATTAAGTTCACGGCGGCCGCCGCCCGCCCCCACCGCTCACCGTAGATGGCGACGCCACCACAATCCAACACAGACGGATCTCGTCTTCGGGTGAATGATGTTGTGTTTCTCGAAGAAGGGGGTGGATTTGAGAATCGCCTTCCTCGTTCTATGCGATTTTCTGCAGATCTAAGCAATAGTCAGGCGACGGATCTAGCGACGGTGAGCGGCGGTTGGTTATATTCTACTTTATTTACTCTTTTATGTATGCCTTCCTCAAAAACTGACAAATATTTTCTCATGTTTGCAGTTGTTATTTTGTGATTCCATTGTGTACACGACAATGTTTGTGCAAGGTTAAGAGAAATTGCTTTTCTCCATTTTCTGTGGTTACATAAAAACGAAGGATTTGAAGAATGCTGAATGAAAACCTAATATTTGGATTAATTCTTTGCATTAATTGCTCATTAAAATGATTTGAACACTTATTTTTGGACTGGAAAGTTGGGCACTCTACTAATTCACATTACTCTCTTTCATTGCCTCTAATCAAGTGGGCACTTATTGAATCGTAATTAGGGTCACGAGTTAACCATGATCCGAAAACATCTTCTATGTGTATAAATTTATAATTATAATAATATTATTAAATGTATATTATAATATTACTAAGTAAAAGTTTTATACAGTGAATATTTCACTGGAGACTGATTCATTTAGGACTTCCAAATATTCCTCCCTAATAAAAAATTACGGAAGATGGCCTCTCAAATAAATTTCATAAGATCAAATATAGTTTCAGTTTAATCGATTATTAACTAATAAACTAATAAGAATAAATTTGAATGGTGGATGACATTAATTAGGAAATGTAATTTATCTATGTAAGATTATTTTAGGAAAGTGGAAACTGCCCATTTATTAACCTAGAAAATTCAATTTCTATAACCGGAAAAAAAAAAATTAATTAGTCATCTATTGCCCTGTGGGAATCTCATGAAGCATCTCTTTTTTGCGCATGCCAAAAGCCTGTGAAAATGAAATAGAAGTATAAAATTAGAAATGGCCTGTGCAAATAAATAAAGTTGGAAGATTAATGTTTGAGTAACACTTTTGTCGTGAATCGGGTCTATACATAAACTTTATCTTTGTTATACACAAAAATTATAATTATTATGCATAAAACTATTACTTTTTTAAAAAAAATATTAAATAATACTATTGTAATAGTTAACAGTGATAATTTTTATGCATAATGGCGATGATTTTTATACATAACAGTGATACTATAAAAATTGAATTCACCGTAAACTCGAGTTCAAGCTAATTTTAATCTTAATGTTTACATGGAGTCGCGGTGCTTTCGAGTCTTAGATTGATTTCTTATATTTATACTTGTGGTCACAATATTTTTCTGCTTTTAATGAATTAAAATTGACTCATTATATAACTTTTAGTCATTAATATTTTATTTTTTTTTACTTTTCTTTATATTTTGGATTTTATATTTGAAATATTTGGCCACTTCTTTCAAAAAAACGAAACATCTAGCTTTAAAGAAATGGAGTCATATTTTAAATATAACAATTATAAATATATATCCCAATCAATGCAAATAAAAATACAGAAACTCAAATTATTTATAAACCAAAGTGTATTTATCAAACCAACAAAATAAAATAAATTAATATTAGAACCACTAGTTTAATACTATTAACTATTCTTTAGAGTGAGACTTTTCCACGTATTTTTTCTAATTTTAGATCTCCCTCGAGTTTTTAGATTATACAATTAGCAGTTTTTTAGATGGAATCTTCTCCTTGTGTGTGTAGTTCATCTTAACGTTTGAACATTGAGTTTCGTGTTGGAGTCACATGAAGAGGTTTTAGGAAAATTTTCTTTCCCCAAGTTAACTCGAAGGCTAAATCTTGTATGGTTGACGTGCACTCATACAGTAAAACCTCTATAAATTAATAAATTTGGGACCGGAAGATTTTATTAATTTATAGAGATGTTATTATATCAATAAATTAATAATTTAGTAATTTAAAGAGGTTTTAATTTATGTGCAAAAAATTTTACTGTAAGATTTTGGAAGGCTATGAGTTAGACATACCATCTCCAGAAAAGATCAATGTTTTAGATGCTATCAATATGGCAGTGTCAGCTTAGACCGAAAATGTTCATCAAGAAGCAATAGCAAATTGCTTTCGACACTGCAAAATTCGCTCGGAAAATCAAAGCGACTCAAGTACAAATGATGCAACTCCTGGAGAAGACATTCGTGAGCTTGAAAATTTGATCACCGGTATGCAATATCACCACAAAATGGATGTGAATCAATTGCTCGACTTTCCGGGTGAAAATAATCAATGTCACGAAGTTCAGAGTCTAGAAGAGATAGTGATCGATGTCATTCATAATCCGGAAGATGATGAAGCAGGGGATGATGCAATAGCTTTGGAACCGGTCACTCTAAAAGAAGCATTGCAAGCATCAACAACTCTTCATAACTTTTTGTTGCAGTACGAGAAGACAACGCCACAACTATTGGGTGCAGTAAGGAGATTTAAAGATGAGATCAACATAGATTTGAAGTTCAAGAAAAATCAAGTTACAGTAGATTCTTATTTTACTAAGTTGTCTTACGAATATTCAAGTGCATCATATATATGTATATGGATTATTTTTAATAATTATTAATTTATAGTTTCGTCGGGACCAATATATATACACTGGGATCTCAAAAAAATTATTATCTTATAATTTTATTGATTGGGTCCCAAATTTGTACTGGTCCCAACTTGGGACCGGACAAATTATTAGTTTTAGCGAGATTGTTAATTTATCGAGTATTAATTTAACGAGGTTTTACTGTACTGCATTTTATAACCATACAATTTATTATGTTAAAAGATACAACTTATTTACACTGAACCGTGCAACTGTCATATAAGATGCAATTTATCTAGACCAGACTGCATTGAACCGTGCAACTGCTAATATAACAATTGCATGATTCAGTGTAAATAAGTTGCATCTTTCAGTATAATAAATTACATGATTCTAAAATGCACAATGAATACACGGTGTACCAGGATGCACATGAAATTCACTCTTAACTCAAATTGCTGGATGAAGTGTGTTCATTTTGGCCCTTTTTATACTTTCCAAATTTAGATTTTCATGCTCCAAATCCCTAAATCAATTAGGGTCAGTTTTACAGCACTGAGATCCTAAAGAATCAAGGGCTTAAGTATTTAACTCTTTAATGATCACTAATTGTTGGGATATGTCTAAACTTAGTGCCACTATTATATTACGATATGTTTTTTTTTATTTTAAATATCTACGATATAAAATATGTAATTTAAATTTAACATATAAAGTTAAAAGATACATACTAATATAATTGATGTGTTGTTAAGTTATGTTCAATTGCATTAATTAAATTTGAAAAATAAGCACTATTGAAAAATATACCACTTAATATGTTTATTTATATTTGAACAAAATAATATCATTCGACCAATTTCATCTAAAATATGTATAAAAATAAAAATAATTTATTAATAAAATTATCATATAATTGTATCAGAATTACATTAAGAAAATTACACAAGCTGGTGGGCTAGCCCTTGAGCCTCATAGGGGTTTGAGCTAAAAAGGTCTTGACTTAAATGAGCTTGGAAAAATTAGTTCTAAATCCTATTTCTTTTTCGATTTAAATGGGGTAATTCTACATGATATTACCCTTTTAACATCTCTAATTCGATGAGAATTTTTCTTAACATCATATCCCTTGTGAGAATAGATTTTATGTAAGTATGGGTCGGTGTTGAGTTTGTATTACTGGACCCGGGGGGTTGTCTATGGAGATAGAGAACCAGAGACTAGGGTTTGAAATTAAAGGATAACGATGAAATTTCGATTGTACTTTCACATATTTTCCAAAAATATGAACTATGTAATTACACTGACACATAAACTTGCTCATTTTTCTTTTTCTCCTTCTTTCTTTTTATTGTTTGAGTTGGTATGCTGTGAAACTTGTTTACCGTGAAATTGATTTTTTTTACAGACATACTCTTTAATAATATAAGTCACACTCTAATATAAATCACACCTTTCAATTATCACTACGATACCTTCTGCTAGAATATAAGTCAAACCCTTCACTTTTATGAGTAACATCCTTTATAGTAAAAAGTCACACCCTTTATAGTAAAAAGTCACACTCCTTAACCAGTTTGTTTCTCCACTCAACGCCCAGCTCACCATTTTGATTATTGATTCAAGCAAATAAGAGATGGTGGGTCAAATTCTCCACTCAAAATTAGTACAATGCCGCTACGTATCCCCTAACATCTAATTGGACATACTAATTTGATGAATATGGCGGGCCAAGGCCCGGCCCATATGGGTCTAGATTGAACGACCACAAGAATTTTAACGTATGACCTAAAAGTGATTAATCGAAAAAGTGGGAAATGGGGTTACGTCTTAAGAAAAAGACAAGATATAGATGGTGAAATTAAAATGTGATATTAGAAGATGGAGTGTATAATAGGGGAACATAAAGGCTGTTGGATCACATGCACAACGCCTTTCTTTTCTCTCCTTCTGTTTCTCTTCTTTTGATACTGTGGCTCATAATAAACCTTATGAAAGAAGAGGCAAATTTTAATTTTAAATCAACAAAATGAAAAGGAAAAAAGTTGTAATTACAAAAAAAATATTGGACCCCACATTTTCTCCACAAGGCTGCTCTTCCAACTTAAATTCAATTTTCTCCCCCAATCAAGATTACAGAATTTAGATAGAGAGATGATTGGGATTATTTCGCCAATTCACAAAAGAGATCTCCCTTGCTTGCAATTTTTTTGTCGTAATCCATGACCAAGTCCTTGCAACAATTTCATTGGATATATTTGTTGTATCCAATTCTTTGCCTTCGAACACGCATTCATTCCTTTTTTTCCAAATTGTCCAAACAACACCAATCCAAATAGACGAAACAATGTTACCTTTTCGTAAAGATCCAAACATAGCACCATGTTGAAGAAAACTGATGTACGGATCTTCATGTGGTACCATATTCACTTGAGTCCATTTGTATATGTTGCTCCAAATTTGTGATGCCACTTTGCATGTGAAGAAAAGATGAGAGGTTGTTTCTCCCTCTTTTCCACATAGAGGACATGACACGTGTCCATTTTCCGTGATGATATTTTTTTTCCTCCAATTATCTCTCATTGGTAGCCTTTGCTTGAGAATCTTTAATACAATTGCTTGCGCTCTCTTTGGTGTTGAGCTACCCCATAGATGCTTAAATGCTTTCCTCCTTCATTGCTTTGTTTTCGGTGCTGAGTTTTTTGACAGATTTTTGTATGACCGGTTGGTAGAGGAAATTCCATTTGGTGAACCATTCCAACTCCAAATGTCTTCTTTCGTTCGATCAAGTTTGTACCTGTTAACACAATGTAGCAGATTATTAAGAGATGCTTTCTCACTAACCCTCAATCTTCTTTTCCACCTCAAATTCCACTCCCACTCCTCCCTGTCCCACCTTCCCATCTCACAAATTTTTCCTTCTTGATTCTCACTATTCCTGAAAAGTCTATTGAACCTCACTCTCAAAGCCTCCACCCCACCCACACATCCTGCCAAAACTGAGTTTGATCCCCCTTGCCTACAATTCTTTTTAATTTTGAAGCCATCCTAACTCGTTCTTTATTCATATATAACTCACTTATATCATTCCACCACCTCGAACTTTTACACCCCACCTACTCCCTCGTCTCACCCCCGCTCCCTCCCCTCTACTCAAGCTAACATAAAACCCCCCATATCTTGATTTCACCACCCTCGCCTATAATCTATTTGGTTCATTCACAAATCTCCAAACCCATTTACTAACAAGAGCACAATTAAACCTCCCCACATCTTTGATTCCTAGACCACCCGACTCTTTTTCTTTACACCTCCTCCCATCCTACCCAAGGAGTTTTATTTTGAGACTCACAACTCCCCGTAAGAATTCTCTCTGAATTTGGATAATCCCCTTAATTATATTTTTTGGGATACGATAAAAGGATAAACTATATAACGGGATTGCAGATTAAACCGCTTGGATTAGGGTGATTCTCCCCCCAAATGAGATGTGTTTACCGCTCTATTTCGCCAACCTCTTCTGAATTTTGTCTAAAAGAATTCTCCATGACTCCTCCTTTTTATGGTTAACACCGACATTCATACCGAGGTAATAGAATGGTGGCCTACCAACTTCACATCCAAAAATATGACACATATCTTCTAAAGTATTGATGTCCACATTCACACCCCCACAAACAACATTTATGAAAATTGACTTTCAGCCCCTACACGAGTTCGAACAACCTCAGAATGTGTTTAATAGAACGTATGTTGCTGATTTTACCTGGGCATGAGAAGATGGTATCATCCGCATACTGTAAATGAGACACTTTTACCTTATCTTTTCCCAGCTCGGATGGTTCAAGGATTTCGAGTTCCACCGCTCTAGAGATAGGAACAAGAACGGTGAGAGGGGTCATCTTGTCGGAGTCCCCATTCTAGCTTGAATTCTTTGGTTGGGCATCCATTAACAAGTACTGGAGAGGATGCCGTTGACACACATTCTTTCATCCATTTTCTCCACTTCGGACTGAAATTCATCTTTGTCATCATTTCTTCTAGGAAGCTCCAATCAATAGAATCATATGCCTTCTCGAAGTCCACCTTGAATAATATTCTTTGGAGTTTTTTGTTCTTTGCTTCATCAACCATTTCGTTAAGAACTACAATCCCATCAAGGATTTATCTCCCTCCCACAAAGGCTGACTGGTTTTCAGAGATAATTTGATCCAAAACTTTGCTAAGTCTTATTGCCAAAATCTTAGCAACAACTTTGTACAAAGTGTCTATCAATGAAATAGGACGGAATTCGTTGAGGGTTTGGGCTTGATCATTTTTAGGGATCAAGACAATGAAAGACGAATTCATTCCTTTTGCGAGCTTGCCATTCACGTAGAACTCTTCCTTGAACCATTTCATACCTTATCTAAGAAAATTATTTAATATTAATAAATATCGGTATGAAATGATATAATTATCCTTTATTTAATAGCATTAAGTATTGGAAACATAAAAAATGGAAAGTAGGGTAAATCATATAATTAATATATTTAACAAAATTAATACAGTAATAGAACTGAAATGCCATTGTCAAATTCTTCAAAGTAATAGCAAAAATTACAATTAATTTTTAATAAAAATTCTTTTTCTGAAAAAAAATATAAAATGGAGTGCAGAGAATATTATTTAGATGACATAATCGAGAAATTTGGGTGGATGATATCATGATGCTGATATAAAATGGAGTGTAGAGGACTAGTTGGGCTTGGGCATGTGGTCCAGTTGTGGCCCAAATTGCGTTTTATGTTTGCAGTCCAATTTACAAATATATATTTATTAATATTAACACGCATATAAATAAAAATACACAAACTCTTCTGTGAAACTTGTTCATAGTATGAAACTTATACCACTACACTTATAAAGTTATATTATTACTTTTATGAATTAGTACCTATAGCATTTAATATTATGATTTTAGTTTATAAGTATAATGATTTTAGTTGATAAGTGTAGTGGTATTAGTTTGCAAATACAGTGGTATAAATTTTATACTATGAACAAGTTTCACCGAAGACATACGGCATAAAAATATATATGTGGAAGATCTATTAACAAATTCTATAAAAAAAAATTACGAGCCGTCATTAATTTGATGATCGAGCTCAAATGGACCTTAAACGGAACGGATCATTCATTGTCCTTTTTAATGTATCTAATTTGTAAGGTGTTGTATCATAAGGTGCACGACAATTCAAGTACATTTTTAAAATATATAATTTATTTTCACTGACATAAATTGCATGTTTCAAAAATGCATTTGAGGTGAATAGTGCACATGTTACACAAGAGATCTGTTCAATAATTTTTTCAAATATGTAAGCAAGTCATAGTCAACCCTCACTCTTTAAGAATGAAATTGTTTTTGTTAAAAAAAATTATAGTTAATATTAAAAAATTTGTAGCCAATTATTTATTTTCTTGTAGTGTTTGCTGACATGACAAATGATGTGGAGTTTTTTGCACTGTTGGTAAGCAATATGACCGTCCTCCCAATTTGTTACATGAATAATTTCCGGCGATCTTACAATTTTTTTTTTCAAAAAAAGACCAAACTTAAATATAAAGGATTAAAATTGGACACAGGTGGACTAAAATTGAGATATAACAAACTAAAACTGGATTTACTTAGAATTACATGACCAAAATTGATATTTCCCCCTTCAAGTGCAAGATAGGGCCTTTGTACATAAGTGGAGTAATGCCCCAAAGACATAGTTAAATGGTAAACTAGCGGTGATGTAAGATATATCTCCCAGCAATGTAGATTTGAATCTCGTGTGAAATAAATTTCTATTAAAATATTATGGAGATTTGTCCAAGGTCTCGTTTCTCCCTTATAAGAAAAGAAGAATAATCCCCCATAGGCATAACCAAGTGATAAGCCTTGTGGTGATGTGGGGAGATTCCCCGACAACGCAGGTTCGAACTCTGCGTGGGACAAAATTTCTATTGAAATAATATGAGGGTTTATCCTGGAGATTAAATCTTGTTGGCTCTCTCCCACAAGTGTCTACTACTTGGGCATATCCTTCAATTCACAATCCGTCCGACTGAGATGCCAACAGCACGGGTGAGGGGAGTTTTTCGTCAATTTCTCACAAAAAGAAAAAAAAAAAGAATAAAAATGTTGGACCACATTACATATGTACTAGAGGAATGAGCGTTTCTTTCATGAATAGTGAACATCTACAACCGCCATATACCAAGCATGCCTTGTTTATCCATTTTTGGGTTTAATCTGTTAGGTCAAAAGAAATAGTGCACTAAAATGGGAAATGGGGTTTATATGATATGAATAGACTATAGAGACTGCTCTCTTTTTTTTTTTTTGACAGAACTATAGAGACTACTTTCCACACTTAAATAAGTGTGATATTTGAGCAAAGGTGTGTTGAGGTTTTTTTTTAATATAATATATATTTTATATTGTATAATATTGTATGACTGATGTGTCTAAAAATGGGTTAATAATAAGAGATGGTGGGTCAAATTCTCCACTCAACGCCCAGCTCACCATTTTGATTATTGATTCAAGCAAACAAATATTTAGGTGGGCCCAGGCTGAGGTTGGGCCCACAATGGAAGGTGGGCCAGTTTGAATTAAGGAAGGTGTTCTGATTATATACACCCCAATTTTAAGAGATACACTAATTTAAATTTTCTATTATTTTAGTGTAATTTGCAAAATGATTCATACACATTTTTTCTTATTCAAAATGAATTAAATTTATCAAAGTGGTACACACACCTCATTTCCTTCACCATTTGATCATGTTTCCCGTGAAATATTAAAAATGGTCATTTTACCACTACCGTTCACCACCGTTTGAAATTTTGAAGGAAAAGAAATCCAAGCGGGGTGAGTTTTTTTTCAAAATTTTTGCAACTTGTAATTTTCGAGCCTAGTTTGTTGAAAATTGTTCTTCATTTTGACAAAAAAAAAATCAAAATTGTGTAGATATTTCAAAAACAATTTATCAAAACTTTATATATTTTCTCGATAATTTTTTGTCGAATTTCATAACCAAAAAGATTTGTCGAATTGTGGGGGGGTGTGTATAACCGAACCGGGCCCTTAAGGAAGAAAAGTGGCAAATAATATTCCTTCTGTATAGGAAAAGCAATGGCTCAAGTCCAAAGAAAAGAGGTGATAGAAACCCTACAACCATTATATGAACACAAAAGTAAAGAAATCGAGAGACAAAGTGGAGGGACGTTAATCCCATCAAGCATAAAGTTGAAAAGAGGAAAGGGAAATGAAATGAGATATGGTAACATTTTAGAGTTTGACCTTTGTTTAAATTTGGCTCATCATGCACCTTTCATTGTACTACATACATGGAACTTATGTTGTCTGTTTCATGCCTACTTAATATGTCTTCTTTTATTAAGGGGTGGGAGATGGGGGTTTTGTGGCTATGCTCCTTTTTGCTTGCTAGTTACTCCTTTCCTTTTACAACATGCATCAATTCATAGCATGTGTTTTTTTCTTAGTAGGTCTTCTGTGCACTCGGTATATCATGCAGTGTAACGCGTCTTTGAAACATGTAATTTATTTTCTTGATACACTACAAAAAATAGTGGATTGACTATGAAATTTTATACTCCCTCCGTCCAATTTTTTATTATCCGGTTACTGTAGACACGGATATTAAGAAAAGGTAGGAGATTATAGTACTACCTCCGTCCCGAACTCAACACTACGGTTACTGTATCGCGGGTTTTAAGAAAAAATGATAATGTGATAAAGTGTTGGGGGTAGAAAGAATTGTTTATTAGTATTTTATGTGATAAAGTGATGAATAGTTGGGGGTAGAAAGAGTTGTTTATTAGTATTTTATGTGATAAAGTGGATATTTCCATTTAAGGAAGTGTTCAGTTAAGTATGGGACGCCTAAAACGGAAACTGTAGGGTTAAGTTTTGCACGGAGGGAGTATTAAATGGTGTAAAGTGGGTAAAGTGGGTTTGGTGGAGGGAAATAATAGTACTAAATGGTATCAAGTGTGTTTGGTGGAAAGAAATAATAGTATTAAATAGTATTGAAAGTTGTTTTATTTCCTTTTTAGAAAATGACCAAACAAAATTAGGACGACTATTTACGGAAAGTGGATAACCAAAATTAGGACAGATGGATATTTTTCCAACATGCCTACGAAATTTTTAACGAAAATAATTTCGTCCTTAAATAGTAAGGCTTGCCTACGATTTGCCTACAAAATTTTCTAGTTATATAGGCTATTTTTAAACTACAAATATAATTATTTACAGAAATGTAAATTGTCTAGGAAATTATTTGTGTAGGTAAATTCGCCTACGAAAATTGCAAATGTTTAGATAGATTGCTCGTAGGTAATTTGTTTGCCTAGGGAATTATTTGTATAGGTATTTTTTTCAAAGATTATTCTAAAAATTGGTAGACAAATCGTAGGTCATCCTCATTTTAAAAAAATGACCAAATTATTTTATTAAAAAAATTTGTAGTCATTTGAAAATTTTCATATGCAATTCTTCATTTTCTTGTAGTGATATATACGTGTTCAGTTTATTTACATTGAGTCATTCAATTTATTCGATATAAAACAAGTTGAACATTTTAGTGTAAACAAAATTGAATGTTTTAAGGAAATAAGTTGTATGTTTTAAAAATTAATTTGAGTTCCACGGTGCACCTAATGTATAGAACATTTTTTTGTTTAGATTGAGTGGTGAAAATTTGTTGGATAAATTAGAATAAGATAAATTCACTTGGCTAACACATCACAAGCTCACTAACTAGAAGATGCTATCCATAATCACCCTATGAAAGGATAAGATAACGGGTTAACCCATAATATTAATTGGGCTTTGATAAATACAACCAAACAAGCTATATATATTTTTTATATAGTGCATGTCTTGATTAGCATGCACTAATAAGATGAAACATAAAATATAAAAAGTACAGGAATTTGTATGATACATATCAAATGATGCTCTAGGTCATTTCAATAACAGTTTGCAGAAATCTACTAAAATTAAAGAAATCCAAAACATACACACTATTATTGCTAGATGCCTAAAACCTAAAAGACAAAAATTTGAATTAGAATTCACGTGAATTTTTTTTTTAAATTATGTTTATGCGTTAACACTGTTATGCAAACAAAGTGTCACTTAATACTTTTTAAAAATCTAGCATTTATAAACAGTGATACTTCGTATATATAATAGTGATAGTATATATGCATAACAATGACACTTAAAAAAAGAAAGTTCACGTGAACACAAATTCACAAGAGACTGTTGGGGAATTAATTGCACGGATCTATTCGGGATGAATATTTAAAACAAATTTAATTCTAACAATTATTTCTAGCATGAATTAATCCTATATTAATTCAAATAATAATTCAACAACAAATCACGCATATAAACATTTCACGTAGATCCTACGCATGCGGAATTACTACGAGTTTACGTGAACTAACCTCTTGGAATGGCAATGGACTCGTCGATGAAAACACACCAAAAAGTCTTCCCAAGTATTCCCTAGTCCTTGCTCGACAATCCGGTGGAAGGATGCTCGCGAACAATTAACAAAAGGAAAAACAAAATTGTTGCACCACCTTTGTGGATTTACTAATTTTTCCAGCACATGGAATTGTACACTCACAATTGACGTTTTTCGAAAATACACAATCTGTCGACGTTTCAAAATATTTGATATTTTATCGACGCTGATATTTTTCCGAAAAACCAATTTTCGTGTTATCTGGGGATGAACCATTCATCCCCTATTTATAATAGAGAGGGGGACGAAAATTAGGGCTCAAAATAGGGTTAGGAAAGATCTTTTCTTGATCTCCAAGAAATCTTGAATATATCCCATATATTCTTCTTTCCATATGTATTTTTCCACAAAAATCTCACACCCTTATTTAACCCATTTTTTCGAAATTAATAGGAGGCTTTTCAAGATTGGATCTTTCTTGAATTTATGAGATATTCTTGTATTCCAAGAATACATATCTTTTTCCATAAAATCTTTTCAAGAAAATCCTTCTTCCTATTATTACTCTATATATTTCGAAAATCACAATTAAAGAAACCAAGTGGGAGATTTCTTGAATTTATGGGATAATCTTGTATTCCAAGAATACTTATCTCCTTTCCATAAAATCTTTTCAAGAAAATTCTTCTCCTTCTTTTTCTTTAATAATTTTGAAATTTTAAGGAAAATAATGCAACAATAATTTATTTTTATTTTTAAACACCTTTTTTCAGTTATTGGACTTTATGTTGGGCTACTTAGGGGGCCTTTAGGAGAATTAAGATTGGACCTTCCAATGGATCTTGAATTCTCAATATTGAGCCACAATATTATTCAAGCCCATAAATATTAATTAATCCCACTACATAATTAATATTGCACTATCCATCTTAACCCATATTACAGTCAATATGGCTCCCGATTATTATTTCCCGTGTTTAAGATTATCTAGCCCATTAATTAATTCAAGCTACTGAAATAGCTTTCCATTAATTAATATCTTTTGTCCTTGGTCAAGGAACGGTTCAACATTATTATCCATACCGGAAACTAGTTTCACTTGCAAGATTTGGTATGATAAATCTTATGAACCTCCCAAGGGGGCAAATCGAACAAGCGTACTTGCACACGATTCTCCGTATTAAATCTTAGCAATCACATGTGACCAATAATATTGTCCAAGATATAAAGTATTGAATCTCGTTGATTCTCTACCCGTGATAAGTCAAAGCAATAGTTACCAACCACACGTGATCCTATTTAAGGAACGAAGATTAAGAAATAACGAACCACTGAGGTCTAATTCTTCCTTGTTCAGTTCAAGAATTTGTCCTCCTCTGTAGGTCCTATTCAGTGCATCAGTCATGCACTAGTGTAATCTCTTGGTCAAGACAAGCCAATCCGAGCCTTACACTTCAACCTTTCACGATGGATTGTTCATTTCCATCTAGGTCGTGAATGGTGTACTTTTTGGTTACAAGGGATCGTTAATTTAATCTTACGTGATCTCGGTATCACTAAATTAACTACAATGTAACACGTACTATTTATTGAACAATTATGCAGTAAATATATGTAACATTCGATGATATTTAAAGCATCGGTGATAAACAATTTATTTCAGTAAATAAGTCTGAAATTCAGTTTTGATTATACAAAGTAAAAGCATACTTTCCAGTATAATCCCAACAATCTCTCACTTATACTCAAAGTCTGCTTTTATGTATACTACAGCATGTCTCGTGTAGTTCTAATCGTGACATCTAATGTCACCTACACGAACCTAATAATTTCTCCCACTTATACTCAAAGCAGATTGGCTATGCACTTGACAACCATTCCTCCCACATGTCTCTTGAATGTTTCCAGAGGCAGACACTTTGTGAAAGGATTAACTAGGTTATCCTCCAATGCGATCTTAGCCACCTCTTCATCTCCTCTCTAAACGATTTCTCGTCTAAGATTTCTTTCTTTGAGTGTGCTTGTTTGACTCATGGACTCTTGGTTCCCTTGAATTTGTAACTGCCCCTAGCAAATATTGCTAGACAAATTCGGAACTCCATCCAAGTCCACTAAGAAGGTCTAGAGCCAAAATGGTTCTTTCACTGCCTCACAAACAGCTACTTACCCGACTTCCATGGTTGAGTTAGTGATGCATTTCTACTTCACACTCATCCATTTCATGGCTACACTTCCCAAATGAAAGCACACTAACTGGGGCAGATAGTTTCTGGAATCTATGTCTGGTTGGAAATCCGAGTCCGTGTAGCCGATGGGGACTAGACTATCTGACTGATAAAATAACATTCTATCTCGAGTTCTTTTTTATACTTGAGAATGTTTTTAACCGTCGTCCAATGTTCTTTCCCCGGGTTACTTTGATATCTTGCCACCATGCCAACGGCAAAGCATATATCCGGTCTCGTACACAGCATTGCATACATAAGGCTTCCGACAGCCGAAGCATATGGAATACCTTTCATGTCATCTATCTCCTTTTGTGTTTTAGGGCACATTTCCTTGGATAGATGGATTCCATGTCTGAAAGGTACGAAGCCTTTCTTGGAATCCTGCATCTTTCAATCGTTTCAAGACAAAGGTCTATGTATGAAGCTTCTGCGATAAGCTTTATCATCATTTTCTTGCGATCTCGAAAGTGATCTTGATACCAAGGATGTCTTGGCGGCTTCCCCTAAGTCCTTCATATCAAACCTGTTTTTGAAAGCCATGCCCTTACGCCCGATAACACCTTTACATCGTTCCCGATGATCGAAATGTCGCTCTCACGATATAGTACTAAGAATACCAATGCAGTTCCGACACACTTTTTGTACACACAACTTTCAAACTCGTTTTGATCAAACCCATAAGACTTTATAACATGATCAAAACATTGGTTCCAAGCTCTGGATGCCTGTTTTAGTCCGTAAATGGACTTCATGAGCTTACAAACTAGGTGTTCTTGGCCTTTTTCAATGAAGCCTTGGGGTTGTTGCATATAGATTTCTTCATCAAGACTTCCGTTAAGGAAAGCTGTCTTAACATTCATTTTCCAGATTTCAAAGTCGAGATGCACAGCAATCGACAAGAGAATTAGGATGGACTTGAGCATTGCTACGGGCGAAAAATTTTCCTCATAGTCGATCCCTTCTTTCTGAGTATAACCTTTCGCCACAAGCCTTGCCTTGAAGGTTTCCACCTTCCCATCCGGTCCTCTTTTTCTCTTGTATACCCACTTGCAACCAATGGGTTTGACCCCATTAAGTGGTTCGACTAGCTCCCACACTCTGTTATGATCCATAGAACCCATTTCGGCTTTCATTGTTGTTTGCCAAGAACCTGCATCCTTGTCTTGGATTGCCTCGTCATATGCCCATGGGTCTGTTTCATCTTGTCCGGGAATCAAGTCCGAGGACTCTCCTATCCCCATGAATCTCTCGGGCTGTCTCACAACCCTCCCACTACGACGAGGTTCCGGTTGTGTAAGTGTGTCGTTTGGTATGTCATCTTGTACAGTTGGCACTGAGGTTAGCCCCATTAGCTCATTTAAGGTAATCTCACTTCTGGGTCTTCTTTTGTTCATATAGTCTTCTTCCAAAAATCTAAAGTGGGTGCTTATTACCACCTTTTGATCTTCGGGACCATAGAACATACACCCTTTTGTTCCCTCGGGGGTATCCTACAAACAACCTAAATTCTGATCGAGGATCCAATTTTCCGGCTTCCTTGTCCAACACGTAGGCCGCTGTTTCTAAGGCATGACCCCAGAACGACTTGGGAAGATCCACATAACTCATCATAGATCTAACCATTTCCAAAAGAGTTTTGTTTCTTCGCTCTGCAACCCCGTTTTGTTGAGGAGTTCCGGGTGCAGTTAGCTGGGATGCAATCCCTTTATCAGATAAGTAGTTCAAAAACTCATCGCTGAGGTATTCGCCTCCAAGATCGGATCGTAAAGACTTGATATGTTTTTCCTTATGATTCTCTGCTTGAGCCTTAAATTCTTTGAATTTCTCAAAGGTCTCAGATTTATGCTTCTTGAGGAAAATATAACCGTACCTTGAGTAGTCATCAATAAAAGTGACGAAATACTCATAACCTCCTCTTGCTTTGGTTGACATTGGACCACATACGTATGTGTGAACGATTTCTAACACTTCTTTGGCTCTATTCCCCTTGGCTCTGAATGCCCTCTTGGTCATTTTACCCTCCAAACATGATTCGCAGGTTGGAATTGGTTCAACTTGGAGAAACTCCAGTGAACCGTCTTTCACCAACCTTTGGATCCTCTTTGGATTAATATGTCCCAATCTTAGATGCCATAGAAGTGTCTCGTTAACGTCTGATGAACGTTTTCTTTTCTCGGAAACAGTTGATGTGTTATAGGATGCATTTCGTGAGTGGTGTGCACAGTTAATTGTATAGAGATTTTCCATCAATGTCCCATAACAGATACACTCATCATTTCAAGAAATGATTTCATTCTTATTAGAAGAAACTAAGTGTCTATTAACAGAATTTTAGAAACTGAAAGTGAATTCTTTCTAAAACTGGGAACATAAAGAACATCTCTTAAAATTAGAACCCTGTCTTCAAAAGACAGGTGCACTTCTCCCACTCCTTCAGCTGCCACTCACGTAGCATCGCCCAGTGTGATGAGGATCTCACTGCCACTAAGTTGTCGGATCAGTTTGAACCCGTGAAGCAAACATGAATAGTGGATCCCGTATCAACTACCCACGAATGAGAAGTATACGCCGCTAAACAAGTTTCAACAATTAGTGGGTGAGAATTACCTTTCTTTCCGGCCCTTTTGGGGTTGGAACAGACAAACCTCCATTGTCCTCTTTCACCGCAGCTTAAGCACTTCCTCTTTGGATTTTCCTTGACACCACCAGCATTCGTCATCTTATCATTGCCCTTGGCAACAGTTGAGTCTGATTGCTTATGGCCTTTGGTCACCTTCTTCTTCTTGTCATCCCTTGGCCTAGAAGATGAAGACGGACCACTTGCCGTCAAAGCTTGAGTTTGGTGCCCTATCAACATCTCTGTCGAGACCAAAGCTTACAACAAATCGGCTTGCGAGGCAAAATTGCTCAGAAACTTTTGGGCAGAGAATGAAGTACCAAATTCATCTGAGTCTCCAGATTATAATCTGTACTCAGAACTTCAAGTTTGTTCAGATGGGCCATCAATTTTGAGGATGTAATCCCTCACGGGTTTGCCGTCCACCAATTTCAGCGACGACATCTCTCGCAAGGTGATCTGACGAGTCTCGCATTTTTAACTCGTCAGTTGGCTCATCTGATTTTGGTGTGTCAAGAATCCACTTGTGCTTTTGTGCAGTTAGGACAATTATAATTTTCCGTTTCCAATCAATATAGTTTCCATACTTATTCTATTGACTTCAAGTATATTGAACAGTGGATTAAAAGGTTGCGACATGATGAACTGAAATAAATAATAATATGCATAAGCATAAATATATCACTAGGTTCGATCACATGTTTCATATTAAAATCTCAAAAAAATATGAACATGCATCAGCCAACATCTCAAAACAGTTTAAATAAGCCACGTGGGGTGGGTCATTATTTAAACACATTCAAGCAGGTTGTAAACACTATATATGTTTTCCTCTTCCGAATCTGCATCTTCATCCTGTGTAAGTCGGCTATAGGCAGTTTTGGTGTTGGTGAAAATCTCCATTTCCATTGGTCTTCCTTGTCCTGTGTTAAAGTGTACCTGTTCACCAAGTCAATTAAATTGTTTAAAGTAGGTAACTCTCTCTCAAATAACTCCTTCCTCCACTGCCACTTCCACCTCCAAATCCCCCCCACTCCACTTCCCCATCTCCCTCACACTCAAAGAATTGTCCTGAAAAAGTTTATACAATCTAGGAAAAAACAGTTTTAAATGCCTATCCCCCACCCAACTTTCTTCCCAAAAAAGAGTGTTTCTCCCATCTCCAATTTCCTTTCTCAAACCCGACAAAAACCAGCTCTCGTCTCCTTCTCCCACAGCCTTTATGACCTCCCCCCACCAACCCGATACTCTTTCCCTCCTCCCTCCGACGCTACATATCCCCCCAGAAGCACCCCATCTTGACCTAATCACTCTTGCCCACAAACACCCTTGAGTCTAATTTAATTTCATTCAAATTTGAATGAAATTTAGTCAAATTCATTGCATGTTTCTATTATAGTTACTTGCACGCTTTTGTTATAAGTAGTTGCACATTTTGGTTACAAATAATTGCACGTTGTAGTGATAGGTAGTTACATGTTTCAATGAGAGTAAGTTGCACGTTTCAACTATAAGCAATTGCATGCTTTGTTATAATTGGTTGCATGTTTTGATTATAGTTAGCTGCACGTTTCTTTTATAGAAAGTTGCATGTTTATGTTATAGGTAGTTGCATGTTTTTGTTATAATTGGTTGCATGTTTTGGTTATAGGTAGTTGCATGTTTTTGTTATAATTGGTTGCATGTTTTGGTTATAGGTAGTTGCACGTTTATTTTATAAGAAGTTGCACGTTTACAAAGTGAAAAAAAAAATGAAAAAGTCCAGTAAAGAAATTAGGGCATTAGAATTGAAAGAAAAACACGATAAAGAAGAAATCCCAATATCAAAAAAAAAAAGAAAAAAGCAATAAGCGGGTATTGAACCTTGCACCTTGTGTTGGAATAGAGGTGTATAACACCTGGAGCATCTTCTAAATCTTGTAAATTTTGGTACATTATGTTACATAATGATTGATAGTGTGCGACCTATTTTCTTAATGAGTCACTCATATACTTGAGTGACGGTGCAATTGGTGCACCAGGAGAACCACTCATTTTTAAATTTGAGAGTAAAGAAAATATAATCTCAAATCTTGGAGAGAAGGAAAAAATAATTTCAAAATTTTGAGATAATATTATATATTTTTATCTCCAAAATTAGGATTATAATAAGTATATAACACTATTAAATTTAATAAAATTTAAGTGATACAATTATATTTATAAACTAATTCATAATATTAATGTTACCGATATTAGTTATAAGAATATTGATATCAGTTTATAAGTGTAATTATATCAATTTAAACTATAAATAAATTTTACAGAAAAATTTGTGTACACTTTTTTAAAAATATTAGTAATAATATAAGGACGCTATTAATTATAAACATAAACATCATGTAAAAATAAATCATATTTTTGCAAGAAATTAAACGTTTTTTTTGTAACGAGTAAGTCATTATTTTATTTAAAATGGGAAGAATGAAATGATTGGAAGCTGGGAAGCACATTAGTGCGCATGTTAGTTGACCACTTGACCTTAATCAAATGATCCAAAGTTCTTTTCGGCGCAGACCATAGGCGCAAAGTAGCGCCCTGTCGGTCATTCTTAAATCTTAATTTGATAATGTGCACCAAATGGTACTTTATTCGAAAGTGCATGTTTGGAGTATTTTTTTTTAGGAAGAAGACGTAATTTAATGGATTATTAAATAGGTGTTACATTTAATAAAGTGAGGACCTCTAATTTAAAAAAAAAAAAAAAAAACCCCACGCTCAAAGCAAAACAATAAGGCAAACTGGTTAAGGAGTGTGACTTATATTACTAAAGAGTGTGACTTTTTACTATAAAGGGTGTGACTTTTTACTATAAAGGATATTACTCATAAAAGTGAAGGGTTTGACTTATATTCTAGCAGAAGGTATCGTAGTGATAACTGAAATGTGTGATTTATATTAGAGTGTGACTTATATTATTAAAGAGTATGCCTGTAAAAAAAATCAATTTCACGGTAAACAAGTTTCACAGCATACCAACTCAAACAATAAAAAGAAAGAAGGAGAAAAAGAAAAATGAGCAAGTTTATGTGTCAGTGTAATTACATAGTTCATATTTTCGGAAAATATGTGAAAGTCCAATCGAAGTTTCATCGTTATTCTTTAATTTCAAACCCTAGTCTCTGGTTCTCTATCTCCATACACAACCCCCCGGGTCCAGTAATACAAACTCAACACCGACCCATACTTACATAAAACCTATTCTCACAAGGGATATGATGTTAAGAAATATTCCCATCGAATTAGAGATGTTAAAAGGGTAATATCATGTAGAATTACCCCATTTAAATCAAAAAAGAAATAGGATTTATAACTAATTTTTCCAAGCTCATTTAAGTCAAGACCTTTTTAGCTCAAACCCCTATGAGGCTCAAGGGCTAGCCCACCAGCTTGTGTAATTTTCTTAATGTAATTCTGATACAATTATATGATAATTTTATTAATAAATTATTTTTATTTTTATACATATTTTAGATGAAATTGGTCGAATGATATTATTTTGTTCAAATATAAATAAACATATTAAGTGGTATATTTTTCAATAGTGCTTATTTTTCAAATTTAATTAATGCAATTGAATATAACTTAACAACAGATCAATTATATTAGTATGTATCTTTTAACTTTATATGTTAAATTTAAATTACATATTTTATATCGTAGATATTTAAAATAAAAAAAAACATTTCGTAATATAATAGTGGCACTAAGTTTAGACATATCCCAACAATTAGTGATCATTAAAGAGTTAAATACTTAAGCCCTTGATTCTTTAGGATCTCAGTGCTATAAAACTGACCCTAATTGATTTAGGGATTTGAAGCATGAAAATCTAAATTTGGAAAGTATAAAAAGGGCCAAAATGAACACACTTCATCCAGCAATTTGAGTTAAGAGTGAATTTCATGTGCATCCTGGTACACCGTGTATTCATTGTCCATTTTAGAATCATGTAATTTATTATACTGAAATATGCAACTTATTTACACTGAACCGTGCAATTGTTATATTAGCAGTTGCACGGTTCAATGCAGTCTGGTCTAGATAAATTGCATCTTATATGACAGTTGCACGGTTCAGTGTAAATAAGTTGTATCTTTTAACATAATAAATTGTATGGTTATAAAATGCAGTACAGTAAAACCTCGTTAAATTAATACTCAATAAATTAACAACCTCGCTAAAACTAATAATTTGTCCGGTCCCAAGTTGGGACCAGTACAAATTTGGGACCCAATCAATAAAATTATAAGATAATTTTTTTTTGAGATCCCAGTGTATATATATTAGTCCCGACGAAACTATAAATTAATAATTATTAAAAATAATCCATATACATATATATGATGCACTTGAATATTTTTAAGACAACTTAATAAAATAAGAATCTATTGTAACTTGTTTTTTCTTGAACTTCAAATCTATGTTGATCTCATCTTTAAATCTTCTTACTGCACCCAATAGTTGTGGCGTTGTCTTCTCGTACTGCAACAAAAAGTTATGAAGAGTTGTTGATGCTTGCAATGCTTCTTTTAGAGTGACCGATTCCAAAGCTATTGCATCATCCTCTGCTTCATCATCTTCCGGATTATGAATGACATCAGTCACTATCTCTTCTAGACTCTGAACTTCGTGACATTGATTATTTTCACCCGGAAAGTTGAGCAATTGATTCACATCCATTTTGTGGTGATATTGCATACCGGTGATCAAATTCTCAAGTTCACGAATGTCTTCTCCAGGAGTTGCATCATTTGCACTTGAGTCGCTTTGATTTTCCGAGCGAATTTTGCAGTGTCGAAAGCAATTTGCTATTGCTTCTTGATGAACATTTTCGGTCCAAGCTGACACTGTCATATTGATAGCATCTAAAACATTGATCTTTTCTGGAGATGGTATGTCTAACTCATGGCCTTCCAAAATCTTACGGTAATTTTTTTTGCATATACGTTAAAACCTCTTTAAATTAATAAATTATTAATTTATTAATATAATAATATCTCTATAAATTAATAAAATCATCCGGTCCCAAATTTATTAATTTATAGAGGTTTTACTGTACTTTTGATTTTTAATGTATATATTATATGAATATCGATCATAAAGATGTGTAATTGCTTCCATAAGTACATTAAGATCCTATTTGATTAATTTTAAAAGTTAATAGAGTTTATATAAACCTCAAAAAACTACTTAAAGGTACACCAAAAATACAAACTTTCGTGTGAAACTTGTTCATAGTATGAAACTGACATTATTACACTTATTAACTGTATCATTGTTCTTATAAATTAATATCAATAGCATTTCATATTATAATATTAATTTATAATATAATGATATTAGTTGATAAATGTAAGGGTATTCGTTTATAAAGATAATGGTATAAGTTTCATACTATAAATAAATTTCACCGGATACTTACTCTACTAAAAAATATTTTAAGAATTTATTTATACTTTAAATAATAGTTTAGGGGTGCCAATGTACCTTATCCCTTTTCTTTTTCTAGACCAACCCTACTTTAATTTTTTATTTTTTTTATTTTGAAGACAACCCTACTTTAATATTGAATGGTGCGATTACGAGATTTGAGATATAAACTAATAGAAAAGTTATTTAATCAGTAAAATAAACAATTATTGCTCCAATGCTCCTCAAGGTGCATTTTAACTCGACGCTCTTAAAGTTGTCTATTTTATATTTATCTTTAAAATAAAAGGTGTCTATTTTATATTATCTTATTATTATCTATTATCGTATATATTATATTATTTCCATCCGTCTATATATGCTTTTCCTTTATTGCGATACAAAAAGATAAATAGCGTCGTTACCTATTATACTATCTTAAAAAGGATAAGAATATTTTCCATTTGTAATTTATTAATATTTTTATATAATGGTTGAACCTTCTCTATTGAAATGGATATAAAGTAGGCAAATGCATATTTATGTCCTAATTTATTAACTTTTATAGTATTTAATAGGCTTGTAAGCGATAATGACCACATTATTTGTAATCAGTGGATTATTAGCAGTGCATATATAATCAATTTGTACTTGTGATCAAACTCAACGGGAGTAAAAAAAGGTAAGATAAGTGGCTTTATCGATAGAGTCAGTTTCATGTGAATTTGAATTCAATATTTTTTTTTTGAGCATTAATTTTTTTTAATAACTCGGTATTTAGCCTAAAGATCGATTAATTCGGGTGATCAGAACTCGCCGTCCACTAATGAGGGTCCCACTTCAAGCCATTACAAAGCTCTGCATGAATTGATCTATCTCAAGAAATGATCACACCTTAAGGCTCCATTTGGATGGATGGATTTGAAATCAATGGATTTCATACACAAATTATCACTCTCCAATGGATTTATAAATACTTAGATTTGAGAAGATAGTTTAAAATGAAGGGATTTCAAATCCTCATCAAAACCTAGTCATTTGTGAAATCCCCTCATCTCTATATACGGAATGAGTCATCAAACAATTCGAAATAATTCAAACTTGTGTTTATCCCCAAAGTATAGTGTTAGTTGTGATTCCAAATTCACGTATATACCTAAATTGTGGGATTAGTTGAGAGATGATACACGGCATATCCATCTCTATATAAGTGTACATACTTGTAATATTGTGATTCATTCAACACAATATACTCTCTACACTTTTCTGTATGGTATCACGAGGGTTCCGATCCTAAACCCTGATATCACTCTTCCGCAATCATTCTCAACATACCATGTCGATCGTTCTAAACACCAACGCCAATCCTACCGCAAACCCAGCGATGGTCCCAATCACGACTCAACATCACTTGCCAATCAAGCTCTCTCACACCAACTATACGTCGTGGAGGGCTCGTCTAGTGGCCCTTCTTCACGGTCACAATCTGCTAGGCTTCATCAATGGCCAGAAGCTATGCCCGCAACTCCTTGAAGACGGTTCTAATGTCGTTGCGGTCCAGAACTGGGTGCGTCAAGACCAGCTCCTCCTGGCCGCAATTTTTGGATCCCTTGCACCTGATGTCCTTCCCTTGACATCCACTGCCACGACTTCGGCCAAAGCGTGGGCAATCCTTACGCGACTTTTCGCCAGTCGCTCTCGCTCTCTCGTAAATCAACTCAAGAGCGAACTCCATCGCATATCCATTGGATCCCTTTCAATCACTGAGTTCCTACACTACGTGAAGGCAAAGGCTGATGAGCTTGCTCTTATTGATCATCCGGTAAGTCTTGATGATCTCACTTTATTTGTTATCAATGGATTAGGTCCTGAATATGGCACCATTGTTGGCCCAATCTGCACATGTGAAACACCCCTGCGATTCGAGGAATTGCATGATCTCTTGTTCGAACATGAACTTGCGATAAAAAATCAGGAGGCAAGTCAGTGTCAACTCCTCGCCACAGCGAACAATTCACAGAACTCATCTCGTGGTTCTTCGTCCCATCGCGGCAATGGCAGTCGCAGCTCTTACCGTGGCAACGGTAATCGTTCTCACTCTTCCCAGCGTGGTGGCTCACATGCTGGTTCTTCTTCTGATTGTGGACAGGCACAGAACAGGGGTGGTAACTGTTGGGGAATTAATTGCCCGGATCTATTCGGGATGAATATTTAAATACAAATTTAATTCTAACAATTATTACTAGCATGAATTAATCCTATATTAATTCAAATAATAATTCAACAACAAATCATGCATATAAACAGTTCACATAAATCCTACGCATGCGGAATTGCTACGTGTTTACGTGAACTAACCTGTTTGGAATGACAATGGATTTCGTCGGCACGAACACACCAAAATCCTTCCCAAGTATTCCCAAGTCCTTGCTTGTCAATCCGGTGAAAGAAAACTTGCGAACAATTAACAAAAGGAAAATTAAATTATTTGTTGCACCACCTTTGTGGATTTCTAATTTTTTCAACACATGGAATTGCAGTTGGGGATGAAAGAATCATCCCCTATTTATAGAGGGGAGGTTGGTCGAAATTTTGGGATAAAATAATATGGGAAAATCTTTTTCTTGATCTCCAAGAAATCTTGAATATATCTCATATATTCTTTTCTCCATAATTAAAATATTCCACAAAAATCCCAACTCCTCTTGTTATGGGATATTTCAAAATTTTAAGAGAAAAGAAACCAAGATTTGGATCTTCTTGAATTTATGAGATATACTTGTATTGCAAGAATACATATCTTCCATAATATCTTTTCAAGAAAATCAAGAAAATCTTGAACCACTGAGGTCCAATTCTTCCTAGTTCAGTGCTGAAGAATTCATCCTCCTGTAGGTCCTATTCAGTGCATCAGTCATGCACTAGTGTAATCTCTTGGTCAAGACAAGCCAATCTGAGCCTTACACTTCAACCTTTCACGATGGATTGTTCATTTCCATCTAGGTCGTGAATAGCGTACTTTTAGTTACAAGGGACTGTTAATTTAATCTTTTGTGATCTGATATCACTAAATTAACTACAATGTAACACGTACTATTTATTGAACAGTTATGCAGTAAATATATGTAACATTCAATGATATTTAAAGCATCAGTGATAAATAATTTATTTCAGTAAATAAGACAGAAATTCAGTTTTGGTTATATAAAGTAAAAGCATACTTTTCAGTATAACCCCAACAGTAACAACACAGGTCCTCCCTGCTCTCCTGTTATGTGTCAAATATGTGGGTTTCCTGGCCATGCGGTTCCCACCTGCCGCCGTCTTCCCTATTCCACTAACTTTGCTGCAACACCTACTGGCACCTCTGGAAATCCGTGGTTGGTGGACTCCAGAGCCTCTCACAACCTCAAGTCTGACTTGGGCAATTTAACGATTCATTCGGAATATGATGGGACCGCTGAAGTGCACATAGTTGATGGCACATGCCTCCCTATATCTCATACTGGTAATTATGTTCTTAATTTTCCTGAGCGTAAATTCGTGTTATCCGATATACTATGTGTTCCATCAGCTCAAAAGAATCTACTATATGTTAGCAAGTTTACTGTCGCTAACAATGTTTCAATGGAATTCTTTCCGTCTTATTTCATTATTAAGGACCAAAACACGAGGGCACAACTATTTAAGGGACCATGTCAAGACGGCGTTTATCACCTATTTCCTCCAGATTCTTCCTTGCAGTTCAATAAAAAGGTTTCATTCATGGGCGTCCAGGCACCTTCATCTTATTGGCATGCTCGCCTTGGGCACCCTTCCATGGAGACTAGTTCATTTATTATCAATCAGTTTCAATTACCTGTTTTGAATAAGTCCCAGGTTTTGGGTAAAGATTGTGTTTCTTGCCACCTGAGCAAATCTCATAAACTATCGTTTAGTTCTTCATCTTTTATTGCAATGCATCCATTACATTACTTATATGCTGATGTTTGGGGTCTGTCACCCACTGTCTCGTTAGATGGTTTAAAATACTTCTTGTTGATTCTGGATTTATTTACTCGCTATTGTTGGCTTTATCCGCTAAATGCTAAATCGCAAGTTGCCAGTATATTTCCGCAGTTTCGAATGTTGGTTGAAAAACAATTTGGGCATAGTATTCGCAACTTCTATACAGATAATGGTGGTGAGTTTCAAACATTAAGTCCATTTCTAGTTAATTGTGGGATTTCCTGGCTGACAACCGCTCCTCATACACCGAAACAAAATGGCATGTCCGAACATCGTAATCGCCATATACTTGAAATCGGTCGTTCATTGCTTAATTATGCCTCGTTACCAAAAGAATATTGGTCATATACCTTGCAAACAGTAGTCTATTTAATTAATCGAATGCCTACTTCGTTGCTTGGTAAAAAGAGCCCATATCAACTACTTTTTCGTGCATGCCGAATTACACAAAGTTGCGCATCTTTGGTTGCTTATGCTTCCCATGGCTCCGTCCGTACTTACCTGGGAAACTAACGCCTCCTTCATTGCCATGCATTTTTGTAGGCTATTCCACCCCCCAGAATGCCTACAAGTGCCTCGACTCTAAAACTGGTCGCGTTTACTTGTCTCGCCATATCCAATTCTCTGAAAATGAATTTCCGGAAAGCTCATGAACATAACCCCAGTGCCTGAACCAACGCCTACCCATGCAACACTCGATCTGCCAATTCTTCTTGACTCGACTATAACTTCACCACCACAGCAGGTCATCTTCGCCGAGCTTCCACCATGCTTGGCGCCCTTATCCGTGCCAACGATGCCACCGTCAATGCCTCCCTATTCACACAATGTTCCACCACAGTGGACGCATACTATGACCACAAGAAGCCAAAACAACATTCACAAACCAAAATGGTTGTTTGTCGTCACGAAGCACCCCCTTCCGGATGATGTTGAGCCATCCACTGTTCGTCAAGCTCTTACCTCTCCTCGTTGGAGAACAGCCATGGATGGTGAGTTCACAGCATTCCAACGTCATGGAACTTGGGAATTGGTGCCAAAAGTTGGAAATATTATCGGTTACAAGTGGGTGTTCTGAATTAAGTGCAAACTCGACGGTTCAGTGGATAAGTACAAAGCCAGACTAATTGCAAAAGGCTTCAACCAGCGCCCTAGTGTCGACTTTTGGGAGACATTCAACCCGGCTGTAACTTGTAAAACCGGCTACCATTCGAACTATGCTCTCACTCGCTATTCAGTACAAGTGGTCATTGCGCCAACTTGATGTTAGCAACGCATTTCTACATGGTAAGCTCGATGTGCCCGTCTATATGACTCAGCCTCCAGGATTCAAGGATAAAGCTTTTCCTGATCATGTTTGTCTCCTTCGCGGCCTCTATATGGGTTACGCCAAGCCCCTCGTGCATGGTATAATGCACTTAGCACAACTCTTGTCAAATTTGGCTTTGTTCAGTCTGGGGCGGACAACTCACTATTCACACTTCACAAGAACAATCTTCGACTTTATGTTCTCGTCTACATAGATGATCTCATTGTTACTGGTTCTTGCAACAAGCACATCCAGGAGCTAACTCAACATCTTCGGGACACTTTTGCAATTAAAGACCTGGGGCTGCTATCCTATTTTCTTGGAATCGAAGTTGCTCGGTGTAAAGAAGGGTTGTTTCTCTCACAACACAACTATACACTCGATTTACTATGTTGTCACAAGCTCGACAAATCAAAGGCTGTCAGTACACCTATATCTTCCAAACCAACATCGTCCACTGGTTCAGTTGATGGTATGGAATACAAGAGTGCAATTGGAGGATTGCAGGATCTTACGTTGACACGACCCGACATTGCCTTCACCGTTAACAAGCTCGCCCAACACATGGATTCTCCATCGGCCTCACATTGGGATGCAGTCAAAAGGTTGTTTCTTTACTTAAAAGGTTCCTTGCATCAAGGGTTATTACTGAGGCCATCTTCTCAGCTCACTATAACGATATACTCGGATTCTGACTTTGCTGGTGATCTCATTGATTGTAAATCCACATCAGCTTATATTACCTTTCTAGGCTTGAATCCGATATCTTGGCGTTCTCGTAAGCAAACAGACATCGCTCGCTCCTCCACTAAAGTCAAGTACCGGGCCTTAGCAGCAGCAGCATTAGAGGTATGCTGGCTTCACCACCTATTCAACGACCTTAACATTCAAAAGGAATCAACTCCTCGTCTTTTATGTGATAACATGGGTGCTACCCGATTGTCGCTAAATCCAGTTTAACATTCCCGCATGAAACACATTGCAATAGACTTGCATTTCGTTTGTGATCTCGCCTCAAAAGGCTGACTTTCATTAGCTTACGTCAACACTCTTGGCCAACTTGCAAACCTACTGACCAAACCTTTAGCTCGAGCTCGGTTCCAACTGCTATGTTCCAAAGTCTCCATCGCTGAAGGGACGTCAATTTTGCGAGGGCTTATACGGAATGAGTCATCAAACAATTCGAAATAATTCAAACTTGTGTTTATCCCCAAAGTGTAGTGTTAGTTGCGATTTCAAATTCATGTATATCCCTAAATTGTGGGATTAGTTGAGAGATGATACACGACATATCCATCTCTATATTAGTGTACATACTTGTAACATTGTGATTCATTCAACACAATATACTCTCTACACTTTTGTTGTTCACGGTAAAGAACTTTCCTGCCACGTGTTTGCCAAACAAGCACGTCGCTGGCTCATCAGGTAGGTGCTCGCCAGCTAGGCGAACACCCTGGTCATCCAATTATTCTCGCCAGGAGCTCGCCAGCTCGGGTGACCAGAAAAGATCACAGGCAACCACACGACAAAAAATATACTTGTCGGACAATAGGGGCTACTCGCCAAAGAGGGCGAGTACGAGTAGAGGCCGAACAGGATGCCGGACGAATAGAGAAGTATAAGATCTGCTCGCCGCATAGGACGAGCATAAAGCAAAGATCAAGTCGCTCGGCCTGCGGCCACCTTCCAGGTGAACAGAACAAGTCCCTCAAGAACTGACATGGAATAGCGAACAAGAGGTCCAGGTCACTTGCTAAGCCGGTACCACCTAGACGCAGGTAAGCAAGGATAGATGTCAACCAGAGAAGCGTGATAGGAAGCGTGGCAACACCACATGTACTCTTGCATGATATGAAACCGCCAGCTCGTACTTGTCAAGGCAGCACATGCTTGTCAAAACTCTATAAATAGACCTTCAGAGGTCAGAAATAGAGTTCAGAAATTTCCTTAACATAACCCACATAATAGCTTATCCTAATCTTTGGTAACAGACACAATTGTGCTCGCCACAACCCTGGCTTGATTCACCCCCAGACGTAGTCGATCTTGACGAACTGGGTAACCAAATCCTTTTGTCATTATATATTATGTCATATTCACCTCTTACACACTGTGTTTGACACGGTGGAGTTAATACAGCCACGACATATTTTCCATGTAAGACAACTATAAACAATCCCCGCTAGAAGGAGGGTGGGTGCATAAACCAATCCAAACACTTACCAAAAAAGATCAGGCAGAAAAAAGAAATATAATGCCTCAATCTAAGAATACACAAACTTAGAGGTCGGGACACAGCCGGCCTCTCACCCAAGATGAGGCTCAACATCATCCTTGTGTTGAACAAATGGTGGAGAACATTAACCTGGAAGGTATTGCCAACGATCCTACAGCCACAACAAGAGCCATCACATTCCTATTGAGGGCCCAGAAAGAGAGGGCAGAAAGAGAGTTGACCAAACTAAAAGGCCAGGATGATGATGATCGACGCTCGCATATTCTTTATGTTGGGATTATACTGGAAAGTATGCTTTTTACTTTGTATAATCAAAACTGAATTTCGGACTTATTTACTGAAATAAATTGTTTATCACTAATGCTTTAAATATCATCGAATGTTACATATATTTATTGCATAATTGTTCATTAAATAGTACGTGTTACATTTAGTTTTAGTGATACCAGATCACAGAAGATTAAATTAACAGTCCCTTGTAACTAAAAGTACACCATTCACTACTTAGATGGAAGTGAACAATCCATCGTGAAAGGTTGAAGTGTAAGGCTCAGATTGGCTTGTCTTGACCAAGAGATTACACTAGTGCATGATTGATGCACTGAATAGGACCTACAGGAGGACAAATTCTTCAGAACTGAACAAGGAAGAATTAGACCTTAGTGGTTCGTTGTTTCTTAATCTTCGTTCCTTAAATAGGATCACGTGTGGTTGGTAACTATTGCTTTGACTTATCATGGGTAGAGAATCAACGAGATTCAATACTTTTTATCTTGGGTAATATTTTTGGTCACATGTGATTGCTAAGATTTAATACGGAGAATCGTGTGCAAATCTTTGTTCGATTTGTTCCCCTTGGGAGGTTCATAAGCTTTATCATACCAAATCTTGCAAGTGGAATTAGTTTCCTATGGATAATAATGTTGAACCGTTCCTTGACCAAGGACAAAAGATATTAATTAACGGAAAGCTATTTCAGTGGCTTGAATTAATTAATAGGCTAGATAATCTTAAACACGGAAATAATAACCGGAGCCATATTGACCGTAATATGGGTTAAGATGGATAGTCTTGATATTAATTATGTAGTGGGATTAATTAATATTTATGGGCTTGAATAATATTGTGGCTCAATATTGATAATTCAAGATCCATTGGAAGGTTCAATCTTATTTCTCCTAAAGGCCCCTGAGTAGCCCAACATATAGTCCAATAACCTGAAAAAAGGTGTTTAAAATAAAATAAATATTGTTGCTTATTTTTCCTCATTATTTTCGAAATTTATGGATAAAAGGGAAAAGATTTTCTTTGAATTTTGTTATGGAATGAAGATATGTATTCTTGGAATACAAGATTATCTCATTAAATTCAAGAAATCTCCCACTTGGTTATTCATGAAGATAATTTCAAAATTTTTGAAATATAAAAAGAAAAAAGATTTTCTTGATTTTCTTGAAAAGATATTATGGAAGATATGTATTTCTTGAAATACAAGAATATCTCATAAATTCAAGAAGATCCAAATCTTGGAATCTTGCCTATTATTTTCGAAAATATCCCATAACAAAGAGTAGGTGGGATTTTGTGGAATATTATAATTATGGGAAAAAGAATATAGGAGATATATTCAAGATTTCTTGGAGATCAAGAAAAGATTTTTCCACATTATTTTCTACCCAAAATTTTGACCACCTATGCTCTATAAATAGGGGATGACTCTTTCATTCCCAAGTACAATTCCATGTGCTGGAAAAATTAGTAAATCCACAAAGGTGGTGCAACATAATTTATTTTCCTTTTGTTAATTGTTCACAAGTGTCCTACCACCGGATAGTCGAACAAGGATTAAGGGAATACTTGGGAAGTTCTTTTTTGGTTAGTCTAATCACCAAATCAACGCCGTCCCCAAGAGGTAATGCGTTCACGTAAACTCGTAGAATTCGCGTCGTAGGATTTACGTGAATTAATTATATACATGATTTGTTCTTGGATTATTATTTGAATTAATATAGGATTAATTCATGCTAGTAATAATTATAAGAATTAAATTTGTATTTAAATATTCACCCCGAATAGATCTGTGCAACTTATTCCCCAACAAGCGTATCGAGCCCACGGTTTAAGACTCTCAATTTTTTAAATTGTAATTTAATTATTTGTCATTAAATTTGAAATTGGATAGTAGAATTGCTAGATCTCATTTTGCGGTATCCAATTGTCATGGAATTTAATGTGTTTATTTATGCATGCATATAAATTGTGGTTTTTAATTCGATTCGTTCGGATTCGTTTTGCCTCGTGAGAAAATCCACGAGTAGATTAGGATTTGTTTGATTTGATCAATGTAATAGACTAGTCTAGATCTAGGTTTATTTATTTTTTATAAATAAATTGTAACCGGATCGGAAACGAGGACGAGACGAAGAATTAAAGGATAAAATCGAACTGAACAGGCGTAGGGCGTCGTCGTCGCTTAAATGTGCCAAGGGAGGCACTTCGCATAACGCGACACATCGCGTGAAACACACGCACCGCATGATGGTCAGGCCGAGGGCCGAGCCCGAAAGAGATAAGGCAGCAGACGCGGGCGGGCGCTAGGCTCACTTTAGCCGTATACGAGCTGGCCGGCGGATGGAGGCGAGAGCCAGCCGAAGGCTTCGGACTCGGAAAATCGACTTTCGCGGCGAGGGCAAGGCGGGCGCGTACGACACGGGTGCGCGCCAACGCTGCTCACCCTACTGAGGAACAGCCCGAACCTGCCGAGGCGTCTTGAGGCACGTGGCGAAGCCTGCGAGGTGTGCCGAGGTCGGGGCCGACTTGACCGAAAGGGTCGACCGGATGCGGGCGTGCATCCCGGCTGCGAGCTACTTGGTGTGGCGTTTCGAGACGGAGTTCTTTTCGAGACGATCGAGTGGGAGAAATTCAAGACGGTTTTTCTTCAAAATCAAGCTAAGAAAAAACAAACCATGACAATTGGATAATTTGTGCCCAATATGTTTATTTTTCCGCTTTGCTTGATTTATTATTGTGCTATCTTATGCTTTATTTAATTTGTTTAAATGTGTTTGCATGAGAGATACCCAATGAAAAATCTCACAATCAAAAATTACTAAGTATGTTTAAATAATTAATTGACAATTTTGTTCCGGATAATAAAATTGAATTAATTTTGACCTCCATGATTTATTTATTTGTGAATTCTTTTGGAGAAATTCCCCATGGGATGGTCAAAAGTTAGCTTTCACATGAATGAATTCCAAATGGATGATTGTGGATTATTACTAGTGGTGACGATGACCCTCGCCAAGAGGCTCGTTCAATACGAAATAATAATCCTGTATTTAATCATGGTTATTACTTAGGTATAAAATTGATATGCATATACTTCCCAAGTCCCCGTCAATTTTATATTGGTCAAGTGGAGCCAAACTATTAATCTGGATATTAAAGGTTTGTAATTTGTTTTGTTTGTAACTCGCTTGAATGTGTTTAAATAATGACCCACCCCACGTGGCTTATTTAAACTGTTTTGAGATGTTGGCTGATGCATGTTCATATTTTTTTGAGATTTTAATATGATGCATGTGATCAAACCTTGTGATATATTTGTGCTTATGCATATTATTATTTATTTCAGTTCAGCATGTCGTTACCTTTTAATCCATTATTAATATACTTAAAGTCAATACAATTTGTATGGAAACTATATTGATTGGAAACGAAAAATTATAATTGTCCTAACTGCACAAAAGCACAAGTGGATTCTTGACACACCAAGATCAGATGAGCCAACTGACGAGTCAAAAATGCGGGACTCGTCAGATCACCTTGCGAGAGATGTCGTCGTTGAAAATGGTGGAGGGGAAACCCATAAGGGATTACGTCCTCAAAATAGATGGCCCATCTGAACAAACTTGAGATTCTGAGTGCAGATTATAATCTGGAGACTCAGATGAATTTGGTATCTCACTCTCGGCCAAAAAGTTTTCGAGCATTTTGGCCTCGCTAGATGATTTATTACAAGCTTTGGTCTCGACAGAGATATTGATGGGGCACCAAACTCAAGCTTTAACGGCAAGTGGTAAGTCTTCATTTTCTAGGCCAAGGGAAGGCAAGAAAAAGAAGAGGACCAAAAGCCATAAGCAATAAAACTCAACTGTTGCCAAGGGCAATGGTAAGACGAGGAATGCTTGTGGTGTCAAGGAAAATCCAAAGAGGAAGTGCTTAAGCTGCGGTGAGAGAGGACAATGGAGGTTTTGCCTGTTCCAACCCCAAAAGGGACGGAAAGAAAGGTAATTCTCACGCACTAGTTGTTGAAACTTGTTTAGCGGCGTATACTTCTCATTCATGGGTGGTTGATACGAGATCCACTAATCATGTTTGCTTCACGGGTTCAAACTGATCCGGCAACTTAGTGGGAGTGAGATCCTCATCACACTGGGCGATGTTACGAAAGTAGCAATTATTGCAATGCTACGTAAGTGGCAGATATTGCAATGCTACGATAAGTAACGATTATTGCAATACTACGCAAGTAGCAGATATTGCAATGTTACATGAGTAGTGGTTAAAAAGCAAAGGGGAGAAGTGCACCATCTTTTTAAAGATGAAGTTTTTTGAGATTATCTTTATGTCCCCGGTTTTTGGAAAGAATTCACTTTCAGTTTCTAAAATTTGATTAAAGGACACTAAGTTTCTTCTAATAAGAATGACATCATTTCTTGAAATGATGAGTGTATCTATTATGGGACATTGGTCGAATAATCTCTATACAATTAATTGTGCACACCACCACTCACGAAATGCATCCTATAACACATCAACTATTTCCGAGAAAAGAAAACCGTTCATCGACGTGAACGAGACACTTCTATGGCATCTGAGATTAGGTCATATAAATCCAAAGAGGATCCAAAGGTTGGTGAAAGACGGTTCACTGGAGTTTCTCCAAGTTGAACCAATTCCAACCTGCGAATCATGTTTGGAGGGTAAAATGACCAAGAGGGCATTTGGAGCCAAGGGGAATAGAGCCAAAGAAGTGTTAGAAATCGTTCACACAGATGTATGTGGTCCAATGTCAACCAAATCAAGAGGAGGTTATGAGTATTTTGTCACTTTTATTGATGATTACTCAAGGTACGGTTATATTTTCCTTATGAAGCATAAATCTAAGACCTTTGAGAAATTCAAAGAATTTAAGGATCAAGCAGAAAATCATAGGGAAAAACGTATCAAGTCTCCACGATCCGATCGTGGAGGCGAATACCTCAGCGATGAATTTTTGAACTACTTATCTGATGAAGGGATTGCATCCCAGCTCACTGCACCTGGAACCCCTCAACAAAATGGGGTTGCGGAGCGAAGAAACAGAACTCTTTTGGAAATGGTTAGATCTATGATGAGTTATGTGGATCTACCCAAGTCGTTCTGGGGTCATGCCTTGGAAACAACAGCCTACATTCTGAACTTGGTGCCATCCAAATCGGTTCCCAAAACTCCCAAAGAATTGTGGACCGGGCACAAGCCTAGTTTGAGACACATGAGGATTTGGGGGTGTCCGGCCTACGTGTTGGACAAGGAAGCCAGAAAATTGGATCCTCAATCAAAATTAAGGTTGTTTGTGGGATACCCCGAGGGAACAAAAGGGTGCATGTTCTATGGTCCTGAAGATCAAAAGGTTGTAATAAGCACCCACTTTAGATTTTTGGAAGAAGACTATATGAACGAAAGAAGACCCAGAAGTGAGATTACCTTAAATGAGCTAAGGGGGCTAACCTCAATACCAACTGTACTAGATGACATACCAAATGACACACTTACACAACCGGAACCTCGTCTTAGTGGGAGGGTTGTGAAACAGCCCGAGAGATTCATGGGAATAGGAGAGTCCTCGGACTTGATTCCCGGACAAGATGAATCGGACCCATGGACATATGACGAGGCAATCCAAGATAAGATGCAGATTCTTGGCAAAACAAAGAATGAAAAGCCGAAATGGGTTATATGTTTCATAACAGAGTGTGGGAGCTAGTCGAACCAACTTAATGGGGTCAAACCCATTGGTTGCAAGTGCGTGTATATGAGAAAAAGAGGACCGGACGGGAAGGTGGAAACCTTCAAAGCAAGACTAGTGGTGAAAGGTTATACTCAGAAAGAAGGGATCGATTATGAGGAAACTTTTTCGCCCGTAGCCATGCTTAAGTCCATCCAAATTCTCTTATCGATTGTTGTGCATCTCGACTTTGAAATCTGGCAGATGGATGTCAAGACAGCTTTCCTTAACGGAAGTCTTGATGAAGAGATCTATATGCAACAACCCCAAGGCTTCATTGAAAAAGGCCAAGAACACCTAGTTTGTAAGCTCATGAAGTCCATTTACGGACTCAAACAGGCATCCAGAGCTTGGAACCAATGTTTTGATCATGTTATAAAGTCTTATGGGTTTGATCAAAATGAGTTCGAAAGTTGTGTGTACAAAAAGTGTGTCGGGACTGCATTGGTATTCTTAGTACTATACGTAGACGACATTCTGATCATCGGAAATGATGTAAAGATGTTATCAGACGTAAGGGCAAGGCTTTCAAAACAGTTTGATATGAAGGACTTAGGGGAAGCCGCACACATCCTTAGGATCAAGATCACTCGAGATCGCAAGAAAAAGATGATAGGCTTATCGCAAGCTTCATACATAGACACTTGTCTTTGAAACGATTCAAATCTGAGATTCCAAGAAAGGCTTCGTAGCTTTCAGACATGGAATCCATCTATCCAAGAAAATGTGCCCTAAGACGCAAAAGGAGATAGATGACATGAGAGGCATTCCTTATGCTTCGCATGTCGGAAGCCTTATGTATGCAATGTTGTGTACATGACCGGATATCTGCTTTGTCGTTGGCATGGTGGCGAGATATCAAAGTAACCCGAGGAAAGAACATTGGACGGCAGTTAAAAACATTCTGAAGTATCTGAAAAGAACTCGGGATAGAATGTTGATTTATCAATCAGATAGTCCAATCCCCATCGGCTACACGGACTCGGATTTCCAATCAGACATAGACTCCAGAAAATCTACCTCCGGTAGTGTGTTTTGCATGGGGGGGGAGCCGTGACATGGAGAAGCGTCAAGCATAAATGCATCGCAGATTCTACCATGGAAGCCGAATATGTAGCTGCTTGCGAGGCAGCGAAAGAAGCGGTTTGGCTCAAGAACTTCCTAGTGGACTTGAATGTGGTTCCGAATTTGCCCAGCAGAATCACTGTTTATTGTGACAATGCCGGAGCAGTTGCAAATTCAAGGGAACCACGAGCCCACAAAGACAGCAAACACATTGAAAGGAAATACCATCTTATACGAGATATCATTAAGAGAGGAGATATAGATGTGGCAAAGATAGCGTCAGAAGACAACCTAGCAGATCCATTCACAAAGGGTCTGCCTCTGAATACATTCGAGAGACATGTGGAAGGAATGGATGTCAAGACCTTTGCCAATCTACTTTGAGTATAAGTGGGAGAAATTATTAGGTTCGTGTAGGTGACATTAGATGTCACCTACACGAGACATGTTGTAGTATACTTAAAATCAGACTTTGAGTATAAGTGGGAGATTGTTGGGATTATACTGGAAAGTATGCTTTTTACTTTGTATAATCAAAACTGAATTTCGGACTTATTTACTGAAATAAATTGTTTATCACTGATGCTTTAAATATCATCGAATGTTACATATATTTATTGCATAATTGTTCATTAAATAGTACGTGTTACATTGTAGTTAATTTAGTGATACCGGATCACGAGAAGATTAAATTAATGTAATTCCCTTGTAACTAAAAAGTACACCATTCACGACCTAGATGGAAATGAACAATCCATCGTGAAAGGTTGAAGTGTAAGGCTCAGATTGGCTTGTCTTGACCAAGAGATTACACTAGTGCATGACTGATGCACTGAATAGGACCTACAGGAGGACAAATTCTTCAGAATCCCAACAAGGAAGAATTAGACATCAGTGGTTCATTATTTCTTAATCTTCGTTCCTTAAATAGGATCACGCGTGGTTGGTAATTATTGCTTTGACTTATCATGGGTAGAGAATCAACGAGATTCAATACTTTTTATCTTGGGCAATATTATTGGTCACATGTGATTGCTAAGATTTAATACGGAGAATTGTGTGCAAGTACGCTTGTTCGATTTGCCCCCTTGGGAGGTTCATAAGCTTTATCATACCAAATCTTGCAAGTGGAATTAGTTTCCGGTATGGATAATAATTTTGACCCGTTCCTTGACCAAGGACAAAAGATATTAATTAACGGAAAGCTATTTCAGTGGCTTGAATTAATTAATGGGCTAGATAATCTTAAACACGGAAATAATAACCGGAGCCATATTGACCGTAATATGGGTTAAGATGGATAGTCTGATATTAATTATGTAGTGGGATTAATTAATATTTATGGGCTTGAATAATATTGTGCCTCAATATTGATAATTCAAGATCCATTGGAAGGTCCAATCTTAATTCTCCTAAAGGCCCCCTGAGTTGCCCAACATATAGTTCAATAACTGAAAAAGGTGTTTAAAATAAAATAAATATTGTTGCTTATTTTTCCTCATTATTTACGAAATTTATGGATAAAAAGGGAGAAAGATTTTCTTTGAATTTTGTTATGGAATGAAGATACGTATTCTTAGAATACAAGATTATCTCATTAAATTCAAGAAATCTCCCACTTGGTTATTCATGAAGATAATTTTGAAATTTTTGAAATATAAAGGGCAAGAAAGATTTTCTTGATTTTCTTGAAAGATATTATGGAAGATATGTATTTCTTGAAATACAAGAATATCTAATAAATTCAAGAAGATCCAAATCTTGGAATCTTGCCTATTATTTTCGAAAATATCCCATAACAAAGAGTAGGTGGGATTTTGTGGAATATTATAATTATGGGAAAAGAATATAGGAGATATATTCAAGATTTCTTGGAGATCAAGAAAAGATTTTTCCACATTATTTTCTACCCAAAATTTCGACCACCTATGCTCTATAAATAGGGGATGACTCTTTCATTCCCAAGTACAATTCCATGTGCTGGAAAAATTAGTAAATCCACAAAGGTGATGCAACATAATTTATTTTCCTTTTGTTAATTGTTCACAAGTGTCCTACCACCGGATAGTCGAACAAGGATTAAGGGAATACTTGGGAAGTTCTTTTGGTTAGTCTAATCAGCCAGATCACTGCCATCCCAAGAGGTACGTTCACGTAAACTCGTAGAATTTCGCATGCGTAGGATTTACGTGAATTAATTATATGCATGATTTGTTGTTGGATTATTATTTGAATTAATATAGGATTAATTCATGCTAGTAATAATTATAAGAATTAAATTTGTATTTAATTATTCACCCCGAATAGATCTGTGCAACTTATTCCCCAACACTTTATAGCGAGCAGGTTAAGAAGCGGACCGCCCGAAAGCAGACCGGGAAGAAGGCCGACGACTTGTCAAATTACGAACAACCTCAAGGGTCCAGACAATCGGCATTTGAACATTTGAGGCTAACAGTTAAAGACTGTCTTGGTGGTAATCGGCGCCCGGGTCCAGGGAAGGAACAACAGCCGAACACACATGCCCACTCGGCCCCTCTTGTTCGCCTGCACCTAGAAAATCGGCTAGAACCGGAGAAATCAGTGGGGACTAAACTGTTTATCCATCATCGAATGGTTGGTCAAGGGCAGACACACAAAGGGGGACTGCCCCATCATGAGCATGACTCTCAGGGTCCTCATGATGGGACCCAGCCCCGTTTTGGGTCCGTCAGCTCTAGTAAATTTGTAGAAATGTAAAAAGCGATTGAGGGCTTGCAAGCCGATTTAGCCGCAACCAAAGGGATGATGTGAGCGAGGCTCCATGTCATGCTCGTCCACTTCAATCCAGGGAAAAGTAGCAAAGAAACGTCCACCTATCCCAATTTTCGACGAGGAGTCCGACCCGCATGTTCATCTCAGTAAATATTCAGACTTTATGATCGCCATGGGAGCCACCGACGCAATACAGTGTCGTTCATTCCCCATGACTTTGGGCGATCGGGCACATAGGTGGTTATCTACCCTGCCCGTCGTGTCCATCACGTCCTTCACACAGTTGGGACAAAAATTCTTGTCCCACTTTTCATCCATGTGTGCTCGCCAGGCCCAAAAGCAGAGGCTAACACATTTTTCCAGATGAAGGGTGAATCGGACCGGGCATACGTGGAAAGATTCTATAAATGTTTGTAAGATGGGGCACCTGTAGAAGAAGATGCCAAGGTGCTCACGGTGGTTGGGGGACTTGGCCCTCAATACGGACATGTGGAAGGCCATGCATTAGGATTGGCCAAACACATATTCCGATTTCCGTTAGCGGGTGGCCAAAATTATAACCATGCAGGATTTGCTCGCCCAGTCTCGGGCGGGCCAGGAAGGGGCGACCAGGAGGGTGGTCGCTGGTAAAAAATTATCAGGTGAGGGGGGGTATAACCCCCAGATTCCTTCAAACCCTTTGACGAAGGGACCAAAGCACATGCCCTTCAAATTCTACTTGGTGTCTCAGCCGAGATGGTGTATAATCAGATCAAGGACCGGGATATGTTAGAAAAACTCCGGTGAATCACAAGAGATCAAGTTCTACTCGTATCACGAGTTTATCGGGCACAACACTGATAAATGTCGCGATCTCCTACGATAACTTTGAAAATTATACAAGGAGAACCGCCTCACCAGGTACATCAAGAAACTGGTTAACAGAGAAACCCGAGACGAAAGATCGGGTGATCAGAGGAGAAAGCATAAAGTAGAGGAGGTATCTAACAGCGACCAAGAGGAATTCCGCCGATAGCTGGAATTGCCTAAAAAGGGGCCCCAACCGCAGACAAGGGTCGGGAGGGGCAAGAAATCAACATGATCCGCCCGGATTATGGGCCGGTGGGAGGATGCTACCACGCGCCAACGTTATCATACAAACGGAGGAAGATGGAAATGCACGCCATGCAAAGCATCCATCAAGTACATGTGGCGAGCACGTCACCTTCCCACCAAATCGCATTTTCAGACGATGATCTTGACGGCATCATCACCCCCCACAATGACTCATTAACAATCAGTACCCGACTTCTCGGCCTGAAGGTGCATCGACTCCTGGTCGACACTAGGGCGTATGCGAACATCTTGTTCATCAATACTCTGCATCAGATGGAAAAACAAGTCGGGGACCTTAGTATGTACATCGAACATTGTGATCACACCATAATGGGTTTTGTGGAATCTGTAACCTGGCCCTATGGTTTAATCAGGATAGGAGTCGAGTTAGAATCTACTAAGAATCCGGAGATGCCATGAACTAGAATGCTAGACTTTGTAATCATCGATGTTCTGTCTACTTTAACGGGTTTTTAGGTCGCCCGTTCATCCAAGAATTCAAGGTTGCCTATTCGACCTACTACATTTGTGTTAGTTTCCAAATACTGAAGGTGCAGACAGCGTCAAGGGCGATCAAAAGAAAGCCTGTGACTATTTACTATCATGTGTACCGGAAAAATAGAATACGGTAAGCATGGTAGAACAAGTAAGTGACATCGGAGAAACGAGCCAGTCAAGGGTCGGGGCAAGCACAGAGTCCAGGTCGACCAAGCCAACTCCCGACCCCATGAATCTAGATCTACCCGATGGATGAGCAGACAAACTGCCTGATCATGAAGTTCCAGATATAGAGCTTCACATAGATTTTGACCCTATGGAGGTTGAAGATGAGCACCGGGGGTCGAACATAGATCCTCGATGGAAACAAAAGAAAAGGCAAGCAACGCTTGTTGAGGAATTGGAGTCAGTTATGTCCGACCCAACCAGACCCGATTTGGAGATTATCTCGGCTCAGAACTACCAGAGTCACTCCGGACCGAAATGATATATCTTTGGGTTAATTTGGACTTGTTCACTTGGTCGAATGAGGACATGGTCGGCATCGATCCTAAGGCGTGCCACCACCTCAATACCGACCCAACATGGATTCCGATAATCCAGAAACGAAGAAAGCTTGGTCCAAAAAAGTATGCAGCTCTGGATGCCGAGATTAAAAAATTGCTCGACAATAAGCTTATTCGGGAGGTCAAGTGCCCCGAATAGCTAGCAAACCTTGTGCTCGTCAGAAAGCTAAATGGTACTCGGAGGTTGTGCATAGACTTTACTGATTTGAATAAAGCGCGCCCCAAAGACAATTTCCCAATGCCGCAATCGATTATCTCGTTAACAGTACTACAGGGCATGAACTCGTGACATTTATGGATGCATTTTCCAGGTACCATCAAATCCCAATGCATCCCGATGATCAAGAGAGCACAGCTTTCTGCAATGAAAAGAATATGTATTGCTGGAAGCGCATGTCATTTGGGTTGAAAAATGTCGGAGCCACATATCAGAGATTGGTGAACAAAATGTTCGACGAGCATATCGGGCGAACAGTCGAGGTGTATATTGATGATATTGTGGTCAAAAGTAAACACAAAGAAGACCACCTCGGCCATCTTTCTCAAATATTTAATATCCTCCGAACATATAACATGAAGCTGAACCCGAAGAAATGCAGTTCCGGGGTCCATTCCAAAAAATTTATTGGGCACATGGTGAGTCAGCGGGGGATTGAGGTAAACCCCTCAAAGATCCAAGCCATGCTCGATATGCAGGCCCCCAAAAATTTGAAGGAATTCCAAAAACTGACAGGATGTCTAGCCTCCCTAACCGGTTCATATCACGGACCGGGGATAAGTGTAAGCCTTTCTTTGATGCACTAAAGATAGGAAAACTTCAGTGGATCGAGCACTGTCAAAGTGCATTCGAGTCCTTGAAACTATACTTGGCGGACACAAAGATCCGGTCTAAACCAATACCGGGCGAGCAGCTATACCTCTATTTGACCGCCTCCGAGCATGCTATCAGCGATGTGCTCGTCAGGGCGGAAGGAATAGCACACTTGCCCGTGTACTATGTAAGCCAGGTGCTAAAGGATGCTGAGCTCCGCTACCCTCCATTGGAAAAGCTAGCGTATGCTCTCATCATGAGTGTGCGCAAGCTACAACCATATTTCTTTGACCATTCGGTCGAAGTACTCACCACATTCCTGCTGTGCCAAGTTCTCCATCGACCAGACACGGTGGGTAGGTTACTCAAATGGGCAGTGGAGTTAGACCAGTTCGGCATTACGTTCGCCCCACGAACGACAATCAAAGGCCAAGCTATGACCGACTTCATGGTAGAACTAACATATCCACAGTTACCCGAAAAAAGGATCGATCAGCCGTGGCACATGTACATCGATAGATCATCGATGAGCACAAGAGTCGGGGAGGGCGTGGTTCTCATCAGCCCGACCCGACAAACTTTCACAATGGCCATTCGTTTTGATTTCTCAGCCACGAATAACGAGGCCGAATACGAAGCTCAAATTTGCGGCCTACATATGGCTATGACAATGGGGATTCAAAAACTAATGATTTAGAGCGACTTTCAGCTGATTGTATATCAAGTTCTGGGCGAGTACGAAACCCGGGGCGAGAAGATGGCTCGGTACAAACTACTGGCAAAGGAACTGCTCGAGCAATTTGCGCAAGTGTACATCGAGCAGCTCTCCCGGATAAGTAACTCATTTTCAGACGCGTTAGCTCAATTGGCAATGGCGAAAGAGGTATCCAACTTGACGGATGTTGTGATTGTCACAACATGCTCACTGCGTGTCAAGGAATGTGGTCGCCCAAATGGAGATCGAGCAACAAACAAGGATGACCCCAATTCTGAGCTACCTACAGAATGGGATCCTCCCCGATAACAAAGCACAAGCTTCTCGCCTTCGACTGCAAGCTGCTCGCTACACTGTCTTGGACAAACACTTGTACAAGCGAAGTTTCTCTCTTCCGTTATTGATGTCTGTCACTCCGGAAAATGGCCATTTGATCCTAGTAAAAATTCACGTGGGAGTATCCGGAAACCATACAGGCGGACACGCCTTGGCATACAAGACGATCAGACAGGGGTATTATTGGACTACGCTAAAAAAAGACTCGCTCACTTATGCTCGTGTTTGTCATGATTGCCAGATATATGCCCCACTTATCCATAGTCCGCCGGAAGAACTTGTCTCCGTCTACAGCCCGTGGCCATTTGCCAAGTGGGGAATTGATCTGATCGGCCCTTTCCCCACTGGCACATCGGGAGTTAGGTACGTTGTGGTCACCGTCGACTATTACACAAAGTGGGCTGAGGTCGAAGCCACTATGAAGGCCACAGAATAAAAAATGTGGAATTTTGTTTGGAAATACATCATTTGTCGCTTCGGGCTTCCCCAATCACTAGTGACGGACAACGAAAAACAGTTCGATGGAAGTGAATTTCGATAAAATTGTGCTCGCTAGGGGATTAAAAAATATTACTCCACCCCGTACTATCCCCAGTCAAACGGACAAGTTGAAGCTGTCAATAAAATCATCAAGCATACCCTCAAGGCTAAACTTGGTGATTCTAAAGGGGGATGAGCGAGGAGCTGCCAGAAACCTTGTGGGTATACCGCACTACGTTCAGAACTTCCACTGGTGAGACCCCGTTCGCCCTGGCTTTTGGTACAGAAGTAGTTATCCCGGCAGAAGATGAAATCCCAAGACACCGGACTATGTGTTTTGGCAAGCACACCAATAACCAGGCACTCTCCCTTAGTACAGATCTGTTGGAGGAAAAAAGATTTGAGGCCGATCTTAAAAATGCCATGTACAAGCAAAATGTGAGGAAAATCGGGGTGCCCGGATCTATTCGAGGTGATTATTTAAATACATATTTAAATTAAACAGTTAATTACTAGCATTAATTAATCCTAAATTAATTCAACATAATAATAAACAACATGCGTACACACAATTCACGTAAATCCTAAACATGCGGAACTAGGAGTTACAGAATTACTAACCTCTTGAAGAATCAAACGGATGAATCAACCCAAGAGCCTTCCCAAATATATCCCCAAAGTCCACAAACGTTATCCGGTGAGAAGATTTCAACGAACGATTTTAATGGGAGAGAAATTAAATATTTTGCTACCACCTTTGTGGATTTCTAATATTTCCAACACATGGAATTGCACTTGGGAATGAGGAGCTCATCCCCTATATATAGGGAGGAGGGGTGGCCGATTTTTAGGGTTAAAAAATTAGGAAGAAAATCTTTTCTTGGTCTCCAAGAAATCTTGAATATATCTCCTATATTCTTTTTTCCTTAATTAAATTTTCCATAAAAATCTCTTTCCCCTCTTCTACCTAATTTTCGAAAATTACACTAATAAAGGATTCAAGATTTGACTTCTTGAATTTATGGGATAATTATGTATTCCTACAATAATTATCTCTTTCCATAAAATATCTACAAGAAAATCAAGACAATATTTTCTTCCTTTAATAGACAAAGTTTTCGAAAATTTCAACAGGAAATATAGCAAGAATATTTTCTTCTCTCTCTCATTAATTGGACTTTATTTTGGGCTATTTGGGGGGCCTTTAGGAGAATTAAGATTGGACCTCCAATGGACTATGAAGCTATAATATTTTGGGCCAAATATTATTCAAGTCCATTAATATTAATTTACTCCACTATAAAATTAATATTGAACTATCCATCTTAACCCATATTACGATTTCACATATAACATGGCTCCCGGTCATTATTTCTCGTATTTAAGATTATCTTAGTCCATTAATTAATTAAGCCACTGAACAAGCTTTATATTAATTAATATATTTGTCCTTGGAGTAAAGACAGCTCAACATTATTATCCATGCCGGAAATAAATTTTCACTTGCAAGATTTGGCATGATAAAGGATATGAGCCCACCAAGGGGCAAATCAAGCAAGACGTACTTGCACGCGATTCTCCGTATTAAATGTCAGCAATCGTCATGTAATTAATAATATTGCCCAAGATATAAGGTATCGAATCGCATTGACTCTCGTCCCATCATAAGTCAAAGAAATATTTATTAATTTCACACGATCCTATTTAAGGGACGGAGATTAAGAAACAACGCATCACTGAGGTCTAATTCTTGTATATTCAGTACCGAAGAATTTGTCCTCCTGTAGGTCCTCATTCAGCACACCTAAATGTGCTAGTGTGATCTCTTGGTCAAGACAGGACAATCTGGGTCTCACACTTCAACCGTTCATGATGGTTCGTTCATTTCCATCTGGGTTGTGAATTTGTACTTAATTACGAGGGTTGTTAATTTGATCTTCAGTGATCGGGTATCACCAAATTAACTACAACGTAATACGTACTGTCTTATTGAACGGGTTTGCATTAAACATATATAACATTCATTCATATTTAATGCAACAGTGATTAAATATTTATTTCAGCAAATAAATAAGAAATTTCAGTTTGGTTATACAAAGTAAAAGCATACTTTTCAGTATAACCCCAACACAAAGGTCGGAAAAATTTTATAACTCCAAGGTTTGGATCCGCAAGTTCAAAATTGGAGAGCTCATCCTCAGGCAAGCAATAGGGGTACCAGGCGGAGTGTTCGGCCGAGCTTGGGAGGGCCCATTCCGAGTGTCAGAATTCTTACCAAATGGTGCGTATGAATTGGAAGAGTTGAATGGGACTCCGCTTTCCTATTCATGGAATGCATTAAATTTGAAAAAATATTATCAGTAACGGCGAACATGGCAGAGAATTTGACGATGAACACGCAACCAGACAAAGACTGCCCGCCTAAGGCAAGCAGAGTGACCATAAATGCCGAGTAAGAATCGTCGATCACGAAGCCCGAATCCTGCAAAAGGTGGACATTAATGAGGCCGAAAAATATGTATCGACGCTTCCTGCACAAGACAGAAATAGGTGGCAACCAAGTGAGGTACGTGTCGATTTTCCTATTCAAATCTGGCAAAGGCAAGGACAAATGTCAACCCAAGGAAATGCATGTTAACACATCTTAAGATTGTGAGCAAATAAGGCCAGCTCCAGCTTGCCATGCTAGTACCTGTTTGGTGGAACAGTATAAATAGGCCCATCGATGACAAAAGGAGAGGAGAGAAAAATTTTCCACGAAGCATCGGAAAAAATATATGTGTGCCTATAACCCCACACTCATGCTCGACACATCATCTAGCCATCAGTAAAATAGCCGGCTTGGTATGGCTGCAGACGTAATCATCGACGCCGGGCTCAGCGCTCACCCCGCTATTTCTATCTTGTCTCCTGGCGGTTGCTCTTGCTCGAGCTCCATATCCCACATCTCGAACTCGGAGCAAGAAAATTCAACTTCGATTTGGAAAAGCCAATCCAAATCGGATGAAGTATCTTCTTCCAATTCATATGTGCTAGCCCGAGCACACAACGTGCTCATCCCGAGCACACAACGTGCTCGTCCCGAGCACACTCCGCTCGACATATTCAAGATCTCAACCTCACATTCTTGACTGCTTATACAGAAATCAACCAGTAGTTCCCTCAGCAATCCACCATCTCCTCCACGGGAGATTGAGTGCGAACACCAGATCCAAAGGCAGCGAGCAGATGCTGATGTTCAAGCATACGCAATGAGCATGGACAAATAGTCGGATGCTCGTGTTAGGGGGAACTAGGTGCAAGCAGATATTGAAAAGGGTGGCAAGCAGACGCCAGTGCTCGCACCCTAGTGAAAACCGAGAGATTGCTCGCCACATGCTCAGGGCAATTGTCGGACGCATAATCGCAGCTTGCACTAGAAGTGCCCACTGCTGCTTCTACTGCTCCTGAGCATGGTGTCAAAAATGGGAGGGCGAGACAAAGAGATTAAGACTTTTCCCGAGCGTCTCTACACGATGAGCCCGGACAAAAAGTAGGAAGCTCATGTTCGCCCTGGTTCAAGTAAAGACTTGAGACCAGACCAAATGCTCGCCAGAAGATCAGGACAATTATAGAAGTTATCCTGCGTGATGTCTTTTAATTTATTCAGTTTTCTAGCCGCGCCCAGTTGGGTCGCACCAAAATAAGACGACCAGAATGAAAAACAAACAAGTCGAGCCTTGTATTCACTTGGCGAAAAGAATATGTGCTTACAATTTCCGCAACAAAGCGGGCATTGGGTACATGGTCGCACCTAAATAAGACGACCAGATCAAACGTAATCGCAACAAAATAAGACGATCGCAAATGAATAAAGGTTGCAACTAAATAAGACAACCACTCTGATTGCAACTAAATAAGATAAACAAAAACGAAGTCAGGTTGAACACAAGCACATACAAAAAAGTCAGATTCATTCAACAAATGGCACTAACGGCCAGGACTAAAAAAAAGGCCATAAACGGCCGAGCACAAAAAAGGCCATCTCGGCCAAAAATAAGAGGCTATCCTAGCCACACACAAAAAGTTCACAAAAATAGTCAAGGAAAAAGTTGATTATCCGGAGTCACCGGAAGAGAAGAACTGAGCTGGCCCATTCTGCCCTGGTCACCCTGCTCGCCACCATCTAGAGCATCTTGCTCGCCACCAATCTGAGCTCTCTGCTCGCCGACCCCCAAAGCACTCTGCTCGCCATCACCTTGGCCGCCATGCTCGCCCTCCTGGCACAATCCACCTGGTGGCCGTTATCGCTCTGGTCGACAGGGACTCCTTTGGCTCCTTCCTTCTGGTCGCCATCTTCGTCATCAGACAAGGGGTCCCCGATTTTGACTCCTTCGGGAAGGTTGGAGAAATCACATACGTCATGGAGGTCGGCAAGTGGTAGCTCTCGGTTGGGATTTGGGAGTTGTCAGCTAAATATTTCTCAAGGTCTCTAATAAACGGCCCCAACTGGTCGGCCGAGAGTGTTCACCTCGTCGTATAGAGGGCGTCCGCAAAAGCACAAATGTAGGAGTAGTTGGACAACGAATCCACGTACTCCTCCGTACGCATTGTTGAGACTTGCGAGCAGGACCCTTTCTCGAGTTAAGATCTCATTTTCGGACCTTAGCCTCTGGAGTTCATTGGTCTGGTGGCTTGATCCTTCTGGATTTTCTTCATTTCCTCCTGAACTTGGTGCATTTCCTCCTGACCTTGGCGCAGTTCTTTCCGGGCCGACTCTGCCTCTTCATGAGCTTTGCTCAGCTCCTCCACCTTATCCCTAAAGCTTGCCGAGAGTATGGTAAACTTGATGTTGAGGCTGGACATCGCAGTGAAAGTATTCTCCAAAATTACCATCGATCGGCCCTGATGAACTAGGACCAAGCGCATCCGCTCTAGCAGCGACGGACCGTCGAGCACCTCCTCGAGGTCTATTGTCCATGACCGAATTGGAGTCTCGCAGGCTCGCTGAACATGGTCGGGTAGTTCCGGAATGTTACACAGTGTGGGGGAGCAGAAATAGTTCATTAAGTTCGGCATCAGAGGCGGCTTTTTCGCCGCAAACCTAAAAAAATAAAGTTACCAATCAGATGAGCAGAAATAACTATGGCGAGCATAAAGTAAAAATAAGCGAACAAAATTACCTACTCGCCCGTAGGGAATCCCACCCCAGGAAAGACTTGTCGTCCAGAGCACGAATCCGGGAACTAAATGGGGCCAGAAGGTTTGGAGAGACCAGTGGGGGTGCGATTATGTTCGCCTCTACTGTTGGGATCTCCTCCGCAGCAGGAGGCGTGCTCGCCTCATGCACCGGACCCACCCACTCCTGAGTCTGCCTTTGGGTCCTTTTGGGTGAAGGGGCCTGCTCACTCGTCCCCTAATCGGCCGAACAGGTTGAAATTTTCTTAGGCTTACTCGCCTCACCACGGGAGGCTCTCTGAGCTTGACGTTCAGCCTGGATCCACGTCATCTCACTCGGTTTCCTCCTCTGGGCCATTTCAGTATGCTCGGTTGTACCCACGGCAATGGTAACAGCGGGTACAGCTAAAGGGAGAAATTTTTTAAGATCAATATATAGCAAAATTATGCACAAGAGAACACAATATAAGTGGATATACCAGTAGGGTCGAGGGCGACCAAATGATACGGAGGCACGTACAACTCTCCCATTTTTCTGCTCGTCTGCAGTGTTCAGTGTCCTTACTGAGCGCGCCGAATAAGACTCAAGATCGATTTTCCAGCTGCTGCTGAAGTACCCGTCTTTAGCTTCTTTGTCTGTGGCCGGTTGGATTCCTGAAAAAGGAAAAACAAGTTAATATCAGTCCGCAGAACAAATACAGAAATAAGTCACTTACTCCGGCAAACTCCGAAATCAGTTGGGATATCCAGGCGAGCACTTGGCTCGCTACCCGAAGCAGGACTTTTCCAGTCGCCCCCAACAAACCAAATTTTTTCCACAAGAGATTTTTCTCCAGTACTTTTAAAATTCAAATTTATCTTGCACTATTTAAAGATATTTTTATTAAGTCCCAAAATTTTCTCCAACTTCTTCTCATATATTTACTAAATTTACAAGAGAGTTAATCCAAAAAAATTTTATCAAGAAATCAGTCTTTCAAGATTTACCTTAGTGATTTTAAATTCAAGTCCTAAATCTTATTCTAAATCTGTTTCGTATAAAAAAAAAGGGACCAAAGTTTTACCCTTTTAATTAAAACACGTAAATTGAATATTTCTCATCATAATGATTTTCGAAAAGGAGGCATGCACTAATACTTGTTTTAATCCGTAATCGGCACAGTTATATATATATATATTCTTCTTCTTCTATTATTAATATTGCTATTACTATTATTTATTGTTGACATGATTATCATTATTCTAAGCTTATTTATTTAATTTTTAGATTTGATCTGCAGAAAGTATCTTCAAAGTTTTATCTTTATCTACAATAATCAAATCTCAAAGTTTTATCTTTATTCACAAGAATCAAATCTCAAGATTTTCATAAAATGTTCAAATCCCAATTTCACTAGAAAATATATTTTTATCCCTATAAATAAAGGACCCTTTTCATGAAATAAAAACACACAAAAGATATGTTGGGATATTTTAGTTTTGATGAATTATGCCAAAACATTATCAACTTGTGTTATTGAAGCTAATTTACAGATAACAAGTTGGGGGGAACGAGAGAACAAATTGAGGGGGAACTCACGGAATCAGAAGTAGATGATCGAGATCAGACGAGGTTGTAGACGAGACTGATCGAGATCAGATGCCTTAGATGAAGTTCCGAGTTAACTGATGAGCTGTGCAAAATCGAAGAGAAGAAAAAGTTAACCGATCGGAAGATCGATGACGGAAACGAACTGATCGATGATCGGAAAACCTAAATCGAGTGATATGGTGATAAGAAGAGCGCATGTTGATCGGAAAGAAACCGACCGTAAGATCATAAGAGAAGGTTGCGTACGAAGAGGAGGAAGATGGGGACCGACGTGATCGAGATCGAAATGAAGATGAAGCGGATGATCAAGATCGAGATGTGATTGAGATCGGATGTAAGTAAACCGATATGCTAAACCTAATGTCTTGATTCGATGCTATCCCGAGATGTTGATCGAAAGATGTGTTGATCCGATCGGTCGAAATGATCGATCGCAAAAGAAGAAATCGATAGCTCGAATCAAAGTGACTGAAGGTCGATGTCCGAATTCGAGAATCAACTCGGTCGGCGAAAGTGTCGATATGATGCCCGACGACAAGGTCCGGTCCAAGAGAAGTCTGGCTGAATCAAGTATCCCGAGGCTCGGATAAACCCTCGGCTCGGATGAGAAAATCTGAGACTCGGATAAACTCAAGACTCGAGATAGAATCAAGACTCGGTATGTCTCTCAAGACACTGAGACTCAGAGAATTCTGAATGATTCCAAGGCGAGGAATCTGAGGAATATAGACGTTAGAATCAGCTGACGTGGACCAATGAGAGGAAGACAACCAGCCTGAAGAAGCTGCTGTACTTACAAGAATAATATGGATTTGAATGTGATTCTCTCCAACGGTAACATTCAAATCCACACTATAAATACAAGGTCTTTCATCATTCTCATGTGGTGGATGCGTGGAGATTATAGCACGAGATGCTGCAGAGCCAAAGAGAGTTATACCCAAAGCATTCCCACAATATAACACAAGTCTGTAGATATACAAATATGTTCAAGAGTGTTCTAGAACCCAATCTAAGCAACCCACGATGTATCCTACGCTTAGAGAGATTTTCCCAACCTTAGCATTGAGGCTAAACAAATGTAAGGGAAAATCTCACCATAGTTGAAGACAACACCAAACCCAAACCCCATTCTCGTAACAGATAACTAGTGGTGAAGTGAGGCAGTTGTTAGGCAATCCCGAGAGAGGGTGATAAGTCCCGTAGGAGTGTGAACTCATTAAACATCTAGAGGCGAGCCCGAGAGGGTGATAAGTCCAGAGGCGACCCCGAGAGGGTGATAAGTCCAGTTAGAGTGAGAGCTCGTTAAATATCTAGAGGCGAACCCGAGAGGGTGATAAGTCCAGTTTGAAGGAATTTCCCTAGGAACAGAGAGAGTGGATGTAGGAGCTTGAGTCTCCGAACTACTATACATTGTTATGTTCTTTACTGCTTTAAGTTCTTATCTTGTCATATGCATTCGATCATAAGCAAAACACAACACATGAGCTTAAAAAGAGAAAAATCTGAAATTTTCATTCCTTCACCCCTGTTTTTATATGCATTTCATGATTATTCCGCATTTCATGGGTTTTCCACCGGGACCATCAATTGGTATCAGAGCAGGAGTTCAAAAGATCACTTTTAATGTGATCACCTGAACTGATCTTTTTAAAATAAAACCCGTTTCTTTAAAAATGAATATATTTTAATGTTTTGGCTTCATTATCAAAAAGGTGGAAATTGTTGGGATATTTTAGTTTTGATGAATTATGCCAAAACATTATCAACTTGTGTTATTAAAGCTAATTTACAGATAACAAGTTGAGGGGGAACGAGAGAACAAATTGAGGGGGAACTCACGGAATCAGAAGTAGATGATCGAGATTTTCTTATTTCACCAGATCTAGGCTCTTGAAGTTTCGAATTAACCGAATCCATTTTAAAATCAAGAGAAGAAAAGTTCCTCCTCTGGGATCATTTCAAGATATGCTCGGTGGTACCTAACCGCCGAAATGAATGGTGATCGGTAGCGTCATAAGATTAAATAAACCGAGAAATTTTTAAGATCAATATATAGCAAAATTATGACCGACGAGAGAACACAATAAATGGATATACCAAAGAGGATCAAGATCGGCTTGATTGAATGATAAAAAAACCGATATGCTAAACCTAACCCTCCCTTTTTCTACTGATCTCAAGATGGTTGATCCGATCACCGATCCCATCGATCGTGCAAAGAAGAAATCGATAGCTTTAATAAAGACTGAAGGTCGATGTTCCAACCGAAACTCAACTCCTCTTTAGTGTCGGATGCCCGATCGCATAAGGTCCGATTCTGAAAAAGGAAAAATCAAGTATCCCGAGGCTCGGATGAAAATCTGAGACTCGATATAAACTCAAGACTCAGATAGAATCAAGACTCAAGATGTCTCTGAAGACACCGAGACTCGAGAGAATTAATGATTCCAAGGCGAGGAATCGAGGAATATAGCCGTTATTCACCGACGTGGACCAATGAGAGGAAGAAACCAAATTTTTTCCCATAAGATTTTTCTACTTACAAGAATAATATGGATTTGAATGTGATTCTCTCCAACGGTAACATTCAAATCCACACTATAAATACAAGGTCTTTCATCATTCTCATGTGGTGGATCATGGAGATTATAGCTAGATGCTACAGAGCCAAAGAGAGTTATACCCAAAGCATTCCCACCCTGTAACACAAGTCTTTCAAGATATACAAATATGTTCAAGAGTGTTCTAGAGCCCAATCTAAGCAACCCACGATGTATCCTAAAAAAAAAAGGATTTTCCCAACCTTAGCATTGAGGCTAAAACAAATGTAAGGGAAAATCTCACCATAGTTGAAGACAACACCAAACCCAAACCCCATTCTCGTAATGTATAACTAGTTGAAGTCGAAAAGGAGGCAGGCAATCCCGAGAGAGGGTGATAAGTCCGTAGGAGTGTGAACTCATTAAACATCTAGAGGCGAGCCCGAGAGGGTGATAAGTCCAGAGGCTTCTTCTAGAGGGTGATAAGTCCAGATTAGAGTGAGAGCTCGTTAAATATCTGAGAGATTAACTTCGAGAGGGTGATAAGTCCAAATTTTAAGGAATTTTAGAACAACTAGAGAGAGTGGATGTAGGAGCTTGAGTCTCCGAACCACTATACATTGTTATGTTCTTTATTTCTTTTAAAGTTTTATCTTGTCATATGCATTCAAATCATAAGCAAAACACAACACATGAGCTTAAAAAGAGAAAAATCTGAAATCATCATTCCTTCACCCCTGTTTTTATATGCATTTCATGATTATTCCGCATTTCATGGGTTTTCCACCGGGACCATCAAGATATTTTTTCACCGTAAAATTTGAGTTGAATTCTGAATCAAAAGTACCATGAGTCTTCTCAAATCTTCTTCAGCCAAGAGGTATCAATTTCTTTTTCTTAATCTTTTAATTTTATTTCAACTTCTAGACCTTCAATTAGATTTTGTTTCCTCATGTGTACTCAATTTTTATTTTCACGTGAATTTTAAAAACAGGCGACCAGTTCTATTTTATCAAAATATAATAATTTCATGGATTAGAATTATTTTTCAATTCGTAAATTGATTTGAAGATTTAAACGTTTCCTAATGTTTTTAAAGAAAGGCTTAAAGCCTGTTTTCATTCAAAATCAATTTCTGAAGAGGATTAATATCCCCAAATTTATTCTAGTTACAAACTTTCCGTCGTCATATGCTTCACTCCATAATTTTATTTATTTATTAATATTAATGGTCGCAATATTTATTATTAAAATATTTTAGGCATAGGAGGATTAAAGATATTTGCCCGCATTATTTGCATCCATGACAACATTAATTCGAGGTGGGGATTTCTATTCAAGTTTACGTTTGTCTTTATTAAATTCTTTGAATGTGAATTATTATTGTCTAAATGCGACATTCCATAGCTACTGCAACAAACAACAGAATACATGTTTATGACATGTTCAACAGCATCCATGACAACATTAATTCGAGGTGGGAATTTCTATTCAAGTTTACGTTTGTCTTTATTAAATTCTTTGAATGTGAATTATTATTGTCTAAATGCGACATTCCATAGCTACAGCAACAAACAACAGAATACATGTTTATGACATGTTCAACAGTTTCTATATAGTAGCTCGGATCACAAGTTGGTCCTTGCTAAAATTAATTTACAGTGTGTTGTCATATTCAGTGATTGTTTACATGATTTGTTTTTAATATTGACAAACGAGTCTCCACTGAGCTAGTTGTTTTGGTCACCCCAATCTCATTAACATTTTTCAGATTAAGAAGGAGTGCGGTGGAGGGACGGTGGATTGCCGTTAAATTTTTTATTCACATTATTTGACATTCAAAAGCTTTTAAGACTTAAAGTATTTTTATTTAAATAAGAGTCGCATCCCTGTTATTATATTAATTTTTATTTGAGACAAATAATTTTTTAGTGATTCAGTATAAGGTTTAAAATGTTTCATGTTTTAACATTTACTTCCGCTGTAAATTCTTATAAAATTTATGCATATTTGGCCTACGAAAATTGGGATGTGACCGAGTAGTATCAGAGCAGGTTTACGTTCTTGTAGACTTGTTAAAATAAAAAATCTTGATTTTTATGTTGAGAGAAATATTTTTGCAAAAGAATTTAAATCATGCATTATTGAGTATAAAAAAAAAATATATCTCTTATATTTGAGTCAAGGAAAATATTTTATTAAAAGAATTTAAAATATGCATTATTGAATATATGTTATGGCATCCACCACCTCCCGCCGCTACAACTCCAAGGTATGACATGAAAGTTTATAAGCTAGTTTACAATTTGATCATTGAGAAGATGATCACATGATATATGGTACATGCATTACAACTATAGTTCAAGTTTCAAGTTCAAAGCAATTTTCATGGCATCATGTACATTCACAACATTACTATTTCAAATTGCATTACATGCATACATATTTTATCAATTACAGTTGATTTTCGAGGACAAAAAATATTTTTAAGAGGGTAGGATATAACACCCCGAAAATTTTCAAGTCAGTTATATTTTTTAAAAAACTTTCATAAGAGTTTTTTCTCCAGTACTTTTAAAATTCAAATTTATCTTGCACTATTTAAATATATTTTTATTAAGTCCCAAAATTTTCTCCAACTTCTGATCCTTCTGGATTTTCTTCATTTCCTCCTGAACTTGGTGCATTTCCTCCTGACCTTGGCGCAGTTCTTTCCGGGCCGACTCTGCCTCTTCATGAGCTTTGCTCAGCTCCTCCACCTTATCCCTAAAGCTTGCCGAGAGTATGGTAAACTTGATGTTGAGGCTGGACATCGCAGTGAAAGTATTCTCCAAAATTACCATCGATCGGCACTGATGAACTAGGACCAAGCGCATCCGCTCTAGCAGCGACGGACCGTCGAGCACCTCCTCGAGGTCTATTGTCCATGACCGAATTGGAGTCTCGCAGGCTCGCTGAACATGGTCGGGCAGTTCCGGAATGTTACACAGCGTGGGGGAGCAGAAATAGTTCATCAAGTTCTGCATCAGAGGCGGCTTTTTCGCCGCAAACCTGAAAAAATTAAGTTACCAATCAGACGAGCAGAAATAACTATGGCGAGCATAAAGTAAAAATAAGCGAACAAAATTACCTGCTCGCCCGTATGGAATCCCACCCCAGGAAAGACTTGTCGCCCGTGAGCGCCGAATCCGAACTAAATGGGGCGGAAGGTTTGGAGCGACCGGTTAAAAGGCGCGATTATGTTCGCCTCTACTGTTGGGATCTCCTCCGCAGCAGGAGGCGTGCTCGCCTCATGCACCGGACCCACCCACTCCTGAGTCTGCCTTTGGGTCCTTTTGGGTGAAGGGGCCTGCTCACTCGTCCCCTAATCGGCCGAACAGGTTGAAATTTTCTTAGTTTATTCGCCACCACGGGAGGCTCTCTCGAGCTTGACGTTCACTGGATCCACGCATCTCACTCGGTTTCCTCCTCCTCGGCCATTTCAAGATATGCTCGCCGGTACCCACGGCAATGGTAACGTGGAGTACAAATTAAAGGGAGAAATTTTTAAGATCAATATATAGCAAAATTATGCACAAGAGAACACAATATAAGTGGATATACCAGTAGGGTCGAGGGCGACCAAATGATACGGAGGCACGTACAACCCTCCCTTTTTCGCGCTTTCGTCATGCGGTTGTTCAAATCCCTCATCGAAGCCGCCCGAATAAGACTCAAGATCGATTTTCGGTGATCTTTGTCAAGTACCGATCTTTAGCTTTTTTTGTCTCGTGGGTCGGTTGGATTCCTGAAAAAGGAAAAACAAGTTAATATCAGTCCGCAGAACAAATACAGAAATAAGTCACTTACTCCGGCAAACTCCGAAATCAGTTGGGATATCCAGGCGAGCACTTGGCTCGCTACCCGAAGCAGGACTTTTCCAGTCGCCCCCAACAAACCAAATTTTTTCCATAAGAAAATTTTCTCCAGTACTTTTAAAATTCAAATTTATCTTGCACTATTTAAAGATATTTTTATTAAGTCCCAAAATTTTCTCCAACTTCTTCTCATATATTTACTAAATTTACAAGAGAGTTAATCCAAAATTTTCTTATCAAGAAATCAGTCTTTCAAGATTTACCTTAGTGATTTTAAATTCAAGTCCTAAATCTTATTCTAAATCTATTTCGTATAAAAAAAAGGGACCAAAGTTTTACCCTTTTAATTAAAATACGTAAATTGAATATTTCTCATCATAATGATTTTCGAAAAGGAGGCATGCACTAATACTTGTTTTAATCCGTAATCGGCACAGTTATATATATATATATATATATATATATATATATATATATATATATATATTCTTCTTCTTCTATTATTAATATTGCTATTACTATTATTTATTGTTGACATGATTATCATTATTCTAAGCTTATTTATTTAATTTTTAGATTTGATCTACAGAAAGTATCTTCAAAGTTTTATCTTTATCTACAATAATCAAATCTCAAAGTTTTATCTTTATTCACAAGAATCAAATCTCAAGATTTTCATAAAATGTTCAAATCTCAATTTCACTAGAAAATATATTTTCATCCCTATAAATAGAGGTCCCTTTTCATGAAATAAAAACACACAAAAAGTATTTTTTCACCGTAAAATTTGAGTTGAGTTCTGGATCAAAAGTACCATAAGTCTTCTCAAATTTTCTTCAGCCAAGAGGTATCAATTTTTTTTTCTTAATCTTTTAATTTTATTTCAACTTCTAGACCTTCAATTAGATTTTGTTTCCTCATGTGTACTCAATTTTTATTTTCACGTGAATTTTAAAAACAGGCGACCAGTTCTATTTTATCAAAATATAATAATTTCATGGATTAGAATTATTTTTCAATTCGTAAATTGATTTGAAGATTTAAACGTTTCCTAATGTTTTTAAATAAAGTCTTAAAGCCTGTTTCCATGCTAAATCAATTTCTGAAGAGGATTAATATCCCCAAATTTATTCTAGTTACAAACTTTCCGTCGTCATATGCTTCACTCCATAATTTTATTTATTTATTAATATTAATGGTCGCAATATTTATTATTAAAATATTTTAGGCATCGGAGGATTAAAGATATTTGCCCGCATTATTTGCATCCATGACAACATTAATTCGAGGTGGGAATTTCTATTCAAGTTTACGTTTGTCTTTATTAAATTCTTTGAATGTGAATTATTATTGTCTAAATGCGACATTCCATAGCTACAGCAACAAACAACAGAATACATGTTTATGACATGTTCAACAGTTTCTATATAGTAGCTCGGATCACAAGTTGGTCCTTGCTAAAATTAATTTACAGTGTGTTGTCATATTCAGTGATTGTTTACATGATTTGTTTTTAATATTGACAAACGAGTTTCCACTGAGCTAGTTGTTTTGGTCACCCCAATCTCATTAACATTTTTCAGATTAAGAAGGAGTGCGGTGGAGGGACGGTGGATTGCCCCAAGTGGTTAATTAAATTTTTGATTCACGTTATTTGACATTCAAAAGCTTTTAAGACTTAAAGTATTTTTATTTAAATAAGAGTCGCATCCCTATTATTATATTAATTTTTATTTGAGACAAATAAATTTTTAGTGATTCAGTATAAGGTTTAAAATGTTTCATAAAACATTTACTTCCGCTGCAAATTCTTATAAATTTTTTTCATATTTGGCCTACGAAAATTTGGATGTGACAAGTAGGATAATATGGAGGTTTTGTCTTACCGAATAAAGTTAGAAGACTCATCACCATATGCCATCCATTTGGCATCAGTTGAGTGATGGCGATGTTCCACTCAACGAGCAAATGGGTGATCGTCGGGTGAAGGGGAAATCGGAGGCCCGCCTCCATAGTATCTACATTCACGGCCACACACCCTTCAGGAGGCTAATCAGCTCGCTCATCAGAATCTAGCACCCAGAAAAATACATCCTTCGGGGTCTCGTATAATCGGTACAATTGTTTTAGCTAATCTGCCTCGATCACGCTTGAAATTTTGCTCGCCGGATAATCATTCTCGGTGGCTTTCCGGTGAGGTTGATCAGGCCAATAAAAGTCATACCGAGCACTGTACTCGGCATAAGTCGGGCTATGGGGCCGACCAACCTGGGTTCACGAATTTGCTCGCCCCCGGGCTTGGCATTCTGCTCGGCCCCGAGCTTAACACTCTGCTTGCCACCAGCCCCCACGATTCGCTCACCCACAACCTCGACACTATGCTCGGTTTCGACATTATGCTCGTTGGTCCCCTCGGCGTTTGGCTCGCCAACATTATGGTCGCCCACAACCCCAGCACCATCCCTCGAAAAAGAGTTTCCCTCATCAGAATCATCCAAGAAATTGGGCCGGGCTAACTCCCGGTCCAACTCATTTATTGCTTCCTCGGAATCAGAGGAAAGAATGGTGAATGGTTGCCGAACCCTCAGGCGTTGTCTTGAACCAGAGACCTCCGCCCTCAACGGACCAGCCCCACCGCGACGAATTGGGTGGCGAGGCGGAGACGATGACCCACGGCAGTTTTCCGACCCCTTGGAGTCGAACAAAGAATCTAGAGGAATAGAATGAGAAGACATGGTTAAAGTAAACAAGAAAAAGAAAACAAATTACCTGAAGAAATTTGTTATCGGAGAAGACGAAGTCGTCGGAATTGTTAGAAAGAGAAAGAGCAGAGAGAAGAGGAGAAAAAGAACAAAGAATAAGGGAAATGGGAGTATATATATAGCTTCTGGATTTAGGGCAATTTGAATTTTAAAATTCAAAATAAGCCCCCTCGTTTTTCGAACCTTAAAACCCGTGAATTTTCCCCTGAATCTGCAGGGGTATCTGCCTCGAGATACTATTGGGGAATTATTTGCACGGATCTATTCGGTATGAATATTTTAATACAAATTTAATTCTAACAATTATTACTAGCATGAATTAATCATATATTAATTCAAATAATAATTCAACAACAAATCATGCATACAACTTCGTCACATAAATCCTACGCATGCGGAATTGCTAGGAGTTTACGTGAACTAACCTCTTGGAGTGACAACCGTTGAGAAGATGAATCTCGTTCACACGAACACACGAAAAGACCTTCTCAAGTATTCCCTCGTCCTTGTCCAACAATCCGGTGGTAGGATGCTCGCGAACAATTAACAAAAGGAAAAATAAAATTATGTTGCACCACCTTTGTGGATTTCTAATTTTTCCAACACATGAAATTGCATTGGGGATGAAAAATTCATCCCCTATTTATAATACAAGGGGGGACGAAAATTTAGAGTCTTTGGGTGATTGGGAAATTTCCTTGCTTCTTCTCCAATAAACAATCTTGAATATATCCAATATATTCTATTTCCCAAAATATCTCCCAAATAAAATCTCCTCCTCCTTATGTTATGGAATTTTCAAAAATTTCACAACAAATAGTCAAGTGGGAGATTTATTGAATTTAATGAAATAATCTTGTATTCCAAGAATATTTATCCTCATTTCATAACAAAATTCAAAAAAAATCTTTCTCCCTCTTTTATTTGTATTTTTCGAAAAAATAGAAAAATTAGGCAACAATAATTTATTTTATTTTAAACACCTTTTTTCAGTTATTGGACTTTATGTTTGGGCTACTTGAGGGGCCTTTAGGAGAATTAAGATTGGACCTTCCAATGGACTTTGAATTTCCAATATTGAGCCACAATATTATTCAAGCCCATAAATATTAATTAATCCCACTACATAATTAATATTGCACTATCCATCTTAACCCATATTATTGTTAATATGGCTCCCGGTTATTATTTCCCGTGTTTAAGATTATCCAGTCCATTAATTAATTTAGGCCACTGAAATAGTTTTATATTAATTAACATCTTTTTCCTTGGTTAAGGAACGACTCAACATTATTATCCATACCGGAAATTAATTCCACTTGTAAGATTTGGTATGATAAAACTTCTGAGCCTCCCAAGGGACAAATCAAACAAGACGTACTAGCACACGTTTCACCGTATTAAATCTTAGCAATCGTCGTGTAACCAATAACATTGTCCAAGATACAAGGTATTGAATCTCGCTGATCATCTTCCCATCATAAGTCAAAGCAATGGTGATTGATTCCATACAATCCTATTTAAGGGACGGAGATTAAGAAATAATGAACCACAAGGGGCTGTTAATTTAATCTTCTGTGACCTGCTATCACTAAATTAACTACAATGTAACACGTACTATTTATTGAACAGTTATAAAGTAAATATATGTAACATTCAATGATATTTAAAGCATCAGTAATAAATAATTTATTTTCAGTAAATAAGACAGAAATTCAGTCTGGTTATACAGAGTAAAAGCATACTTTCCAGTATAACCCCAACAGATATGCCCCACGAAAATTGAGGCGACGTCTCGATCTCCCCCTCTAAGGAAGCCGACAGTCGGGCCCCCATGACGAACGCAAAGCCGCCTGGCTGGGGGGTATTGTTATGCACGATCAAGAACTTTCCTGCCATGTGTTCGCCAGATGAACACGTGGACCAGTAAACCAAAGGTGCGCGCTGGCCCATCAGGTGGGTGCTCGCCAGCTAGGCGAACACCTTGATCGTCCACTTATAATCGCCAGGAGCTCTCCAACTCGGGTGACCAGAAAAGATCAAAGGCCACCACATTGCAAAGAATATGCTCGCCAGACAATAGGAGCTACTCGCCAAAGCGGGCGAGCACGAGTAGAGGCTGAACAGAACGCTGGACGAACAGAGAAGTAAAAGATCTGCTCACCTCATAGGACGAGCATAAAGCAAAGATCAAGGTGCTCGGCCTGCAGCAGTGCCTTCCAAACGAACAGAACAAGTCCCTTAAGAACTTGCATGAAATAGAGAACAAGAGGTCCAGGTCACCTGCTAAGCCGGTACCACCTGGATGACAAGTCGACAACTTCGCAGGTAAGCAAGGATAGATGTAAACCAGAGAAGCGTAATAGGAAGTGTGGCAACACCACGTGTACTCTTGCATGACAAGAAACAACCAGCTCGTGTTTGCCAAGACAGCACATGCTTGTCAAAACTCTATAAATAGACCCTCAGAGGTCAGAAATAGGGTTCAGAAATTTCTTTAACATCACCCACATAATAGCTTTTCCTAAGCTTTGGTAACAGACATAATTGTGCTCGCCACATTGTAATTGTGTTCACCATACCCCCAAAATCACTAATAATACAACCCTGGCTTGATTCGCCCCTAGACGTAATCGATCTTGACGAACTGGGTCACCAAATCCTTGTTGTCATTATATATTCTGTCATATTCACCTCGTACACACTGTGTTCGACACGGTGGATTTTATCTTGTTTAGTTGTCAGTCAATACAGCCACGACATATTTTCCACGTAAGAAGATGATCAACAACTTTTCTATACTCTACCCCTTCCCCCTCTTCCCTTTCACTCTCTTCCCTAAACTCTCACATCTTAGTATTTATAAATTTATTGGAGAGTATGATTTATGTGTAAAATTCATGGATTTTCAAATTCATCCATCTGAATGGAGCCTGATAGTTTTCTTTTTCTAGCATTAATGTTATTCAATATTCATATTCATGTACTATAAGAGGCGGACCTACCTTTCCCACCATGGGGACAAGTGCCACCGTAGTTTTTTTTTAATACTTTTTTACTATTATTTTTATATTGAGACATTTTTATATGAGTTGATCTTAGAAGGTACTCCATTTAATTATTTGAGTCATAATTTATTTTAGAACATAATAGTGTTGGTGCCCCACAAGCTCATACGTCACATAAGTAACGAGGATCCATGTCATGTATGAGACAATTTTATAAACTTTTTATATTTCTTATATTATAGAAATTATAGTTATTATTACAATAACTATAAATGTGCCCTAAATCTTAATCCAGATATTTCAGCTAATGAAAATTAGTAGGTTTCAATTATAATACATTTGAGTTGTTATGTAGTGAAGAACTTATTTTATGTATTTTATATTTGCATTTTTTGTGCCCTCCTATGAAAAATTTCTGAATCTATCCCGACGTATTATCATTGTCGTGCATACAAAGTGCCACTATATACTTATATAATAATATTGTGTATACACAATAGTAACATTTCATATACAAAATAATAATATTTCATATAAAGTTCAGGTGAACTGATTTACAAAAATTTTGTCTCATCAATGATAGTAGTAGTACTAATAGTTGTTGGGGAATTAATTGTCCGGATCTATTCGGGATGAATATTTAAATACAAATTTAATTCTAACAATTATTACTAGCATGAATTAATTGTTGGGATTATACTGGAAAGTATGTTTTTTACTTTGTATAATCAAAACTGAATTTCAGACTTATTTACTGAAATAAATTGTTTATCACTGATGCTTTAAATATCATCGAATGTTACATATATTTATTGCATAACTGTTCATTAAATAGTACGTGTTACATTGTAGTTAATTTAGTGATACCGCATCACGTAAGATTAAATTAACAGTCCCTTGTAACTAAAAGTACACCATTCACGACCTAGATGGAAATGAACAATCCATCGTGAAAGGTTGAAGTGTAAGGCTCAGATTGGCTTGTCTTGACCAAGAGATTAGACTAGTGCATGACTGATGCACTTAATAGGACCTACAGGAGGACAAATTCTTCATAACTGAACAAGGAAGAATTAGACCTCAGTGGTTCGTTATTTCTTAATCTTCGTTCCTTAAATAGGATCACGTGTGGTTGGTAACTATTGCTTTGACTTATCATGGGTAGAGAATCAACGAGATTCAATATTTTTTATCTTGGGCAATATTATTGGTCACATGTGATTGCTAAGATTTAATCTGAGAGAATGAATCGCAATGCAAGTCACGCTTTGTTCGATTTGCCCCCTTGGGAGGTTCATAAGCTTTATCGCACCAAATCTTGCAAGTGGAATTAGTTTCCGGTATGGATAATAATGTTGAATCGTTCCTTGACCAAGGACAAAAGATATTAATTAACGGAAAGCTATTTCAGTAGCTTGAATTAATTAATGGGCTAGATAATCTTAAACACAGGAAATAATAACCGGGAGCCATATTGATAAATATGGGTTAAGATGGATAGTGCAATATTAATTATGTAGTGGGATTAATTAATATTTATGGGCTTGAATAATATTGTGGCTCAATATTGATAATTCAAGATCCATTTGAAGGTCCAATCTTAATTCTCCTAATGTCGCCTGAGTAGCCCAACATATAGTCCAATAACTGAAAAAGGTGTTTAAAATAAAATAAATATTGTTGCTTATTTTTCCTCAATATTTTCGAAATTTATGGATAAAATGGGAGAAAGATTTTCTTTGAATTTTGTTATGGAATGAAGATATGTATTCTTGGAATACAAGATTATCTCATTAAATTCAAGAAATCTCCCACTTGGTTATTCATGAAGATAATTTCAAAATTTTTGAAATATAAAGGGCAAGAAAGATTTTCTTGATTTTCTTGAAAAGATATTATGGAAGATATGTATTTCTTGAAATACAAGAATATCTCATAAATTCAAGAAGATCCAAATCTTGGAATCTTGCCTATTATTTTCGAAAATATCCCATAACAAAGAGTAGGTGGTAATTTGTGGAATATTATAATTATGGGAAAAAGAATATAGGAAATATATTCAAGATTTCTTGGAGATCAAGAAAAGATTTTCCCACATTATTTTCTACCCAAAATTTCGACCACCTATGCTCTATAAATAGGGGGTGACTCTTTCATTCCCAAGTACAATTCCATGTGCTGGAAAATTAGTAAATCCACAAAGGTGGTGCAACATAATTTATTTTCCTTTTGTTAATTGTTCACAAGTGTCCTACCACCGGATAGTCGAAGAAGGATTAAGGGAATACTTGGGAAGTTCTTTTAGTTAGTCTAATCAGCCAGATCACTGTCGTCCCAAGAGGTACGTTCACGTAAACTCGTAGAATTCCGCATGCGTAGAATTTACGTGAATTAATTATATGCATGATTTGTTGTTGGATTATTATTTGAATTAATATAGGATTGATTCATGCTAGTAATAATTATAAGAATTAAATTTGTATTTAAATATTCACCCCGAATAGATCTGTGCAACTTATTCCCCAACATTAATCATATATTAATTCAAATAATAATTCAACAACAAATCATGCATATAAACAAGTCACATAAATCCTACGCATGCGGAATTGCTAGGAGTTTACGTGAACTAATCTCTCGGAGTGACAACCGTTGAGAAGATGGATATCCCATTCACATGAACAAACCCAAAGAGCCTTCCCAAGTATTCCCTCGTCCTCGTTCAATGATCCGGTGAAAGGATGCTCACGAACAATTTAACAAAATGAAAAATAAAATTATGTTGCACCACCTTTGTGGATTTCTAATTTTTCCAACACATGAAAATTGTCTTCAGGATGAAACGTTCATCCCCTATTTATAAGAGGGAGGGTGGTCAAAATTTTTAGGGAAGATTAATATGGGAAAATCTTTTTCTTGATCTCCAAGAAATCTTGAATATATCTCATATATTCTTTTCTCCATAGTTAAAATATTTCACAAAATTCCACCTCCTCTTGTTATGGATATTTTCGAAAAAATAAGGAGTAGGAAAACCAAGATTTTGATCTTCTTGAATTTATGAGATATTCTTGTATTCCGAGAATACATATCTTCCATAATATATTTTCAAGAAAATATTTCCTTCCTTATTTATTCATAATTTTCGAAATTACTCCAATAAATACCCACGTGGGAGATTTCTTGAATTTAATGAGATAAACTTGAGTTCCAAGATACTTATCCTCATTCCATAACAAAATTCAAAAAAAAAAATTCTCTCTCTTTTATTTATTTATTTTCAAAAATTAAATGAAAAATAGGCAACAATATTTTATTTTATTTCAAACACTTTTTTCAGTTATTGGATTTTATCTTTGTGCTACTTGAGGGGCCTTTAGGAGAATTAAGATTGGATCTTCCAATGGACCTTGAATTATCAATATTGAGCCACAATTTTATTCAAGCCCATAAATATTAATTAATCCCACTACATAATTAATATTGCACTATCCATCTTAACTCATATTACTGTTAATATGGCTCCCGGTTATTATTTCCCATATTTAAGATTATTCAGTCCATTAATTAATTTAAGCCACTGAAATAGCTTATCACTAATTAATATATTTTTCCTTGGTTAAGGAACGACTCAACATTATTATTCATACCGGAAACTAGTCCCACTTGCAAGATTTAGTATGATAAAACTTTTGTGCCTCTCAAGGGGACAAATCAAGCAAGACGTACTTGCACAAGATTCTCCGTATTAAATCTTAGCAATCGTCATGTAACTAATAATATTGCCCAAGATATAAAGTATTGAATCACATATTCTCTACCCATGATAAGTCAAAGCAATAATTATTAATTTCACACGATCATATTTAAGGAACGGAGATTAAGAAATAACAAACCACTGAGGTCTAATTCTTCTTTATTCAGTGCTGAAGAATTTATCCTCATGTAGGTCCTATTCAGCACATCATAATGCACTAGTGTAATCTCTTGGTCAAGACAAGTCAATCTGAGCCTTACACTTCAACCTTTTATGATGGATTGTTCATTTCCATCTGGGTTGTGAATTATGTACTTTTGGTTACAATGGGCTGTTAATTTAATCTTCTGGTATCACTAAATTAACTACAATATAACACGTACTATTTATTGAACAGATATGCAGTAAATATATGTAACATTCAATCATATTTAAAGTAACAGTGATAAATAATTTATTTCAGCAGATAAGACAGAAATTCAGTTTGATTATACAAAGTAAAAGCATACTTTCCAGTATAACTCCAGCAATAGTTTGACTTACAAAGGGGATTAAACGGAAGCAAAGGATAAGCAATTAAGCATTATAATTTGTGACGATTTCATTAGCTCAATTTAAAAAATAGCGGGTTTTATGTGCATTCAGGTGCACCGTGCATTTATAGTATATTTTAAAATCACATAATTTATTATACTGAAAGATACAACTTATTACACCGAATTATACAATTATTAGTTTATATTAATAGTTGCACGATTCAATATACATAAATTGTATTTTTCAATATAACAAATTATATGATTCTAAAATGCACTATAAATACACGGTACACTTGGTGTATACTTAGCCTTTAAAAAATGATAGCTTTATATATTTTGTTGGCCTGAATAAATCTGGTATATCTTTGTTTTGGTCTGATCCCATAAAATACTACTTAGAACTTAAAGCTGATATAATATAACTCATTATTTCAATTTTACCTATCTTTGTTTTGGTCATCCCATAAAATACTACTTAGAACTTAAAGCTGATATAATATAACTCAATTATTTCAATCTTATTTCACTTAGGGCATGTCTGATATGGGTTGGAAATGACAATGGTAATAGATATCATTGATGGGTCAATCGAAAATGATTATTGATTGTATTGTTATTGTTTGGTTGCATATCATATGAGGAGAGTTGAGTGAGTGGGTGAAGTTAGATAATGAAAGTTGGGTAATCAATTATTTATGAGTGAGCAACTTTCCACTCCAAAATAGGACATATAAGTACTAATAGGTGCAAAAAAAAAATTAATTACTATGAGGTCCAAAATCATGTGTCAAAAGACAAGAATACCGTTACTTTTCCCCACTCTCCTATTTTTAAATTTTGTCTATTTTTTCATGTCATATCTCCTATTTTCAATTCTTGTCTTCCCCTTAAGGGAGTAGATGGAAACCGAAAATAGGAAGACATGCATATATGCATCTTGTTTTATATTTACATATCTAAAATTGATAAAAATACCAAATATTTACATTTACATATCTAAAATTCAAAATATTTACATTCATAAGTCTTTCAAAAAATGCATAAAAAAATTAAAAATTACATATTTAAATTCAAAAAAATTACATATCATCTTCTAAGTACAAAAATATACATATCTTCGACATGCATAAATTCACGAATACATGAATATACATATTTTCGTCTCCAGTTCAACATGCACATATGCATGTAAACATGCATAAGTTCATTTTTTAATGAACCTATGCATCTCCATTACAAAATCAGATTTAAAAAAATCACAAATAGATCCAGATCCTACATCTACAACTCAAATTCAAACGAAAATTTAAACAAAATTTTCTAGTTCATCTCAAACAAATTTCAAATCCCAAATCCATCATCTTTATCTCCAAAAATCAGATTTAGATCCACCATACTTCATCTAAAAAAAATCAACAAATTCATTTGAAGATTTCCGCCATCAACAAATTCATTAGAAGATTTTCGCCATGGCTGCAAAAAATCAACAAATGATACTGAATCATAAAGCAAAATATGTTTCATAAACAAATGATAAAACATAACAAAAATCCAAAAAAAACGTTGCAGAGACAAAAAAAAAAATTTGAAAATTGCGATTAAGAAGATGAGGCAATATGCAGCCTCTGAGATTTCGCTCTTCGTCTCTGAGACACCAAACTCACCGAAAAAATTGCAGAAAAACACTGACTCTTTAAAAAATAGAAACCCAGATTTCCAACAATACAAAATCAGATCTTCCTCCATCCATCTTCTTGCAGAAAACACAAATCAAAAAAAAAAAAAACAAATTGAAATTAAAAAAAAAAATAAAAGCAAACCCAACAAATCTAGAAAATCAAAACCATTGACCTCATCAGTAGCCTCGAGGCGCATTTTTTCTTCATTTTCGTCTCCACCGCCGACCCAAAAAAGTTTCCAAATCTGTAACGAAAATGTATTAATGACCATGAAATTGAAACGAATGAAGAAAAATCTAGAAAATCAGAGTTCTTGCAGTTGTAGAGCCGCCGCTGTCGCGATTTCCGCCGTCGCGATTACCTTGGGTGATAGGCGTTGGACGTCGCTGTGTTGGAGTGTAAGAGAGATGAAAGTTGAGAGAGAGAGTGAAATAAGAGAAATAATGATTTTGGAGTGGACGGCTGATGACATTAGGGTTGGGGGGTATTATGGGTTTTTTAATACCCATTTTGGACCTCTAAGTAATTAAAAAAGCAAGTTGGACTTCTAAGTCTTTTAGTGGGCTTTCTTGGACTAGAAAGTCATTATTTCATTATTTATTTGTATTCTCATTACGAATATCAAAACTTGACAAGCAATTATTAATGATATACTAATTCGAAATAAAGACTATTAGGTCCAAGAATGACTATAATAATACTAAGAGGTCCAAGACACTTTTAAAAATACTCCCAGGTCCAAAAGTCCACATAGAATACCCACAATGCCCCTTTATCTTTCCCTCTTTCATTTTTTTTCACGTCACTCACAAACCCACGCCAAACAAATCTCTCTCCATCTCTTCCTATCATACCCTAAATTGCCGCTCCCAGCATTAAGTTCACGGCGGTCGCCGCCCGCCCCCACCGCTCACCGTAGATGGCGACGCCACCAAATCCAACACAGACGGACCTCGTTTTCGGGTGAATGATGTTGTGTTTCTCGAAGAAGGGGGTGGATTTGAGAATCGCCTTCCTCGTTCTATGCGATTTTCTACAGATCTGTGCAATAGTCAGGAGACGGATCTAGCGACGGTGAGCGGCGGTTGGTTATATTCTACTTTATTTACTCTTTTATGTATGCCTTCCTCAAAAACTGACAAATATTTTCTCATGTTTGCAGCCGTTATTTTGTGATTCCATTGTGAACACGACAATGTTTGTGCAAGGTTAAGAGAAATTGCTTTTCTCCATTTTCTGTGGTTACATAAAAACGAAGGATTTGAAGAATGTTGAATGAAAACCTAATATTTGGATTAATTCTTTGCATTAATTGCTCATTAAAACGAGTTTTTTTACAGTTGAGATGTGATGGTCCCGATTTGAAAACCCAAGAATGCGGAAAATACCATGTAATGCATATAAAATAGGGGTGAGGGCAGAGTGATTCCAATTTTTTTTTTTTGCTTTTAAGAACGATGTGTGTTTTGCTTATAATCGAATGCATAAGGCAAGTAATAACATAAAGCAGTAAAGAACACACAATTTTATAGTGGTTCGGACAACTCGTCCTACATCCACTCTTCCCTTCATGGGGCACCGACTTAACCAACTGGACTTAGTTTACCGTGTTAGTCCAACACCCAACAGATGTTTACCGAGTTCACACTCAAACGGGACTTATCACCCTCACGGGATCGCCTATAGATGTTTACTGAGTTCTCACTCAAACGGGACTTATCACCCTCACGGGATTGCCTATAGATGTTTACCGAGTTCTCACTCACCTACAAACTTAACCTATCAAACTGATTTTGGTAAGGTTTGTTTGGTTTCCAACTAGGGTGAGATTTTCCCTTACATTTGTTTAGCCTCAATGCTAAGGATGGGAAAATCTCTCTAAGCTTAGGATATGGCATTTTTGCTTAGATACAATGAAGAACACTCTTGGGTAAATTTGGATATGTAATGCTCTCTGTTTCTTGAATGGAGTTGCTTGAATATTTGGCTTTTAATTTCACTTTGCGGATCCTCCATTATCTTCTTTTGAAGATAGTGCAATGTATTTATAGTGTGGATTTGAATATTACCGCTGGAGAGTAATAATCAAATCCATACTAATAATCTTCCAAATTTTTCTTTGTCCTTTTGCACTGTTGTTTGCAGCTTTATGTCACATCCATATATGTTGTTATCTTCTTATTGATCAGCTGCTTTTGTGTGTCTAACGGATCTGATCACCATTGATTATCGCTTCATCGCTTCGATTCTCGTCGCCGATTCGTCCACGAACTGATTCAGAGATTTCGTGTCTAAATCATTGTTCATCAAGTTCAAAAAACACTTTCATCGGGCTTCGATTTCAGATCGATCTGATCAGATGATCGAAAATCGATTCGGCTTCAAAGATAACAGATCTGATCTGTTTCAAAGATACCGATCCGATTCAGATAAATTGATGAGTTATCAAGATACCGATCCGATTCGCAGATACCGATTCATATCGCGATACCGATTCATATCGCGATAATCGATCCGATATCGCGACAACACCGATCTGTTTCGCATAAAGAAGTCGGGCTTGGATCGCAGATCGCTTCAAAGACAAAGAGACAAGATCAGATCACCTTCATCCAGACTTCATCAAGATCTTGATCAAGATTTCTTCTTCAAAAATCAGCATGTTTCTTCTTGTTTAGCTCATCAGTTTTACTCGAACTCATCCTACTCATCTGATCTTGATCAGCCTCGTCTGCAGCCCTCGTCGATCTCGATCATCTTCATCTGATTTCATGAGTTCCCCCTCAATTTGTTCTTCCGTTCCCCCTCAACTTGTTATCTGTAAATTAGCTTCAAAAAACACAAGTTGATAATGTTTTGGCATAATTAATCAAAACTAAAATATCTCAACAAGATGCCACATATGTTGTGCAATTTTTGTGTATTTTTTTAGATCCTTCTTTTATTTCGTTATAGATTTGAGCGATTTTTGGGTCGGCGGCGGTGATGAAGGCGCAAAATAGACGGCAAAAAAGGTCAGAATTTGGCGTCAAGGCTTCGCTAAGACGAAGAATTTGAGTGGTAGATGGTTTTGATGAATTTTGTTTGAATTTTTTTGATGGATTTGTTTGAATCTGAGTTCTCCGACGAAGTAGATGAATTTGTTTGAAATTTTTTTTGAATCTGAGTTGTAGATAGAGAATCTAGTTCTATTTGTGTTTTTTTTTTTTTTTTTTTTGAATCTGGGCTGGAGATTTTGATGCACAGATGCATTTTTTAACGAACCTATGCATGTTTACATGCATATGTGCATGTTGAACTGGGGACGAAAATATATATTTTTTTAGATTTTGGACAAATTTATGTAGATTTTTTGTTTTTAGATATGTAAATTTATGTAATTTTTAATTTTGATATGAAAATTTCAAGATTCTAATGGTTTTTTTAGTATGAAAGTATGTAGATGTGTTAAACTGTAATCTAAATGCATATATGCATGTTCCTATTTTTGAATTCCATCTATTCCCTTAACGGGAAGACAAGATTTTGAAAAATAGGGAAAATGGGGTATTTTTGTCTTTTTAATGATGATTTTGGACCTCTTAGTACTAAAAAAAATTTGCACCTATTAGTACTTGAACACTTATTTTTGGACTGGAAAGTTGGACACTCTACTAATTCACATTACTCTCTTTCATTGCCTCTAATCAAGTGGGCACTTATTGAATCGTAATTAGGGTCACGAGTTAACCATGATCCGAAAACATCTTCTATGTGTATAAATTTATAATTATAATAATATTATTAAATGTATATTATAATATTACTAAGTAAAAGTTTTATACAGTGAATATTTCACTGGAGACTGATTCATTTAGGACTTCCAAATATTCCTCCCTAATAAAAAATTACGGAAGATGGCCTCTCAAATAAATTTCATAAGATCAAATATAGTTTCAGTTTAATCGATTATTAACTAATAAACTAATAAGAATAAATTTGAATGGTGGATGACATTAATTAGGAAATGTAATTTATCTATGTAAGATTATTTTAGGAAAGTGGAAACTGCCCATTTATTAACCTAGAAAATTCAATTTCTATAACCGGAAAAAAAAAATTAATTAGTCATCTATTGCCCTGTGGGAATCTCATGAAGCATCTCTTTTTTGCGCATGCCAAAAGCCTGTGAAAATGAAATAGAAGTATAAAATTAGAAATGGCCTGTGCAAATAAATAAAGTTGGAAGATTAATGTTTGAGTAACACTTTTGTCGTGAATCGGGTCTATACATAAACTTTATCTTTGTTATACACAAAAATTATAATTATTATGTATAAAACTATTACTTTTTTAAAAAAATATTAAATAATACTATTGTAATAGTTAACAGTGATAATTTTTATGCATAATGGCGATAATTTTTATACATAACAGTGATACTATAAAAATTGAATTCACCGTAAACTCGAGTTCAAGCTAATTTTAATCTTAATGTTTACATGGAGTCGCGGTGCTTTCGAGTCTTAGATTGATTTCTTATATTTATACTTGTGGTCACAATATTTTTCTGCTTTTAATGAATTAAAATTGACTCATTATATAACTTTTAGTCATTAATATTTTATTTTTTTTTACTTTTCTTTATATTTTGGATTTTATATTTGAAATATTTGGCCACTTCTTTCAAAAAAACGAAACATCTAGCTTTAAAGAAATGGAGTCATATTTTAAATATAACAATTATAAATATATATCCCAATCAATGCAAATAAAAATACAGAAACTCAAATTATTTATAAACCAAAGTGTATTTATCAAACCAACAAAATAAAATAAATTAATATTAGAACCACTAGTTTAATACTATTAACTTTTCTTTAGAGTGAGACTTTTCCACGTATATTTTCTAATTTTCCATCTTTTTATTGGATCTCCCTCGAGTTTTTAGATTATACAATTAGCAGTTTTTTAGATGGAATCTTCTCCTTGTGTGTGTAGTTCATCTTAACGTTTAAACATTGAGTTTCGTGTTGGAGTCACATGAAGAGGTTTTAGGAAAATTTTCTTTCCCCAAGTTAACTCGAAGGCTAAATCTTGTATGGTTGACGTGCACTCATACAGTAAAACCTCTGTAAATTAATAAATTTGGGATCGGAAGATTTTATTAATTTATAGAGATGTTATTATATCAATAAATTAATAATTTATTAATTTAAAGAGGTTTTAACGTATGTGCAAAAAAAATTACCGTAAGATTTTGGAAGGCTATGAGTTAGACATATCATCTCCAGAAAAGTATCAATGTTTTAGATGCTAACAATATGACAGTGTCAGCTTAGATCGAAAATGTTCATCAAGAAGCAATAGCAAATTGCTTTCGACACTGCAAAATTCGCTCGGAAAATCAAAGCGACTCAAGTGCAAATGATGCAACTCCTGGAGAAGACATTCGTGAGCTTGAGAATTTGATCACCGGTATGCAATATCACCACAAAATGGATGTGAATCAATTGCTCGACTTTCCGGGTGAAAATAATCAATGTCACGAAGTTCAGAGTCTAGAAGAGATAGTGATCGATGTCATTCATAATCCGGAAGATGATGAAGCAGCGGATGATGCAATAGCTTTGGAACCGGTCACTCTAAAAGAAGCATTGCAAGCATCAACAACTCTTCATAACTTTTTGTTGCAGTACGAGAAGACAACGCCACAACTATTGGGTGCAGTAAGGAGATTTAAAGATGAGATCAACATAGATTTGAAGTTCAAGAAAAAGCAAGTTACAGTAGATTCTTATTTTACTAAGTTGTCTTAAGAATATTCAAGTGCATCATATATATGTATATGGATTATTTTTAATAATTATTAATTTATAGTTTCGTCGGGATCAATAAATATACACTGGGATCTCAAAAAAATTATTATCTTATAATTTTATTGATTGGGTCCCAAATTTGTACTGGTCCCAACTTGGGACCGGACAAATTATTAGTTTTAGCGAGGTTGTTAATTTATCGAGTATTAATTTAACGAGGTTTTATTGTACTGCATTTTATAACCATACAATTTATTATGTTAAAAGATACAACTTATTTACACTGAACCGTGCAACTGTCATATAAGATGCAATTTATCTAGACCAGACTGCATTGAACCGTGCAACTGCTAATATAACAATTGCACGGTTCAGTGTAAATAAGTTGCATCTTTCAGTATAATAAATTACATGATTTTAAAATGCACAATGAATACACGATTATCTGGGATGCATACATGAAATTCACTCTTAACTCAAATTGCTGGATGAAGTGTGTTCATTTTGGCCCTTTTTATACTTTCCAAATTTAGATTTTCATGCTTCAAACCCCTAAATCAATTAGGGTCAGCTTTTTACTAAAACCGAGATCCTAAAGAATCAAGGGCTTAAGTATTTAACTCTTTAATGATCACTAATTGTTGGGATATGTCTAAACTTAGTGCCACTATTATATTACGAAATGTTTTTTTTTATTTTAAATATCTACGATATAAAATATGTAATTTAAATTTAATATATAAAGTTAAAAGATACATACTAATATAATTGATGTGTTGTTAAGTTATATTCAATTGCATTAATTAAATTTGAAAAATAAGCACTATTGAAAAATATACCACTTAATATGTTTATTTATATTTGAACAAAATAATATCATTCGACCAATTTCATCTAAAATATGTATAAAAATAAAAATAATTTATTAATAAAATTATCATATAATTGTATCAGAATTACATTAAGAAAATTACACAAGCTGGTGGGCTAGCCCTTGAGCCTCATAGGGGTTTGAGCTAAAAAGGTCTTGACTTAAATGAGCTTGGAAAAATTAGTTCTAAATCCTATTTCTTTTTCGATTTAAATGGGGTAATTCTACATGATATTACCCTTTTAACATCTCTAATTCGATGAGAATTTTTCTTAACATTATATCCCTTGTGAGAATAGGTTTTATGTAAGTATGGGTCGGTGTTGAGTTTGTATTACTGGACCGGGGGGGTCTATGGAGATAGAGAACCAGAGACTAGGGTTTGAAATTAAAGGATAACGATGAAACTTCGATTGGACTTTCACATATTTTTCGAAAATATGAACTATGTAATTACACTGACACATAAACTTGCTCATTTTTCTTTTTCTCCTTCTTTCTTTTTATTGTTTGAGTTGGTATGCTGTGAAACTTGTTTACCGTGAAATTGATTTTTTTTACAGGCATACTCTTTAATAATATAAGTCACACTCTAATATAAATCACACATTTCAGTTATCACTACGATACCTTCTGCTAGAATATAAGTCAAACACTTCACTTTTATGAGTAATATCCTTTATAGTAAAAAGTCACACCCTTTATAGTAAAAAAAAGTCACACTCTTTAGTAATATAAGTCACACTCCTTAACCAGTTTGCCTTATTGTTTTGCTTTGAGCGTGGGGTTTTTTTTTTTTTTTAATTAGAGGTCCTCACTTTATTAAATGTAACACCTATTTAATAATCCATTAAATTACGTCTTCTTCCTAAAAAAAAATACTCCAAACATGCACTTTCGAATAAAGTACCATTTGGTGCACATTATCAAATTAAGATTTAAGAATGACCGACAGGGCGCTACTTTGCGCCTATGGTCTGCGCCGAAAAGAACTTTGGATCATTTGATTAAGGTCAAGTGGTCAACTAACATGCGCACTAATGTGCTTCCCAGCTTCCAATCATTTCATTCTTCCCATTTTAAATAAAATAATGACTTACTCGTTACAAAAAAAACGTTTAATTTCTTGCAAAAATATGATTTATTTTTACATGATGTTTATGTTTATAATTAATAGCGTCCTTATATTATTACTAATATTTTTAAAAAAGTGTACACAAATTTTTATGTAAAATTTATTTATAGTGTAAATTGATATAATTACACTTATAAACTGATATCAATATTCTTATAACTAATATAGGTAACATTAATATTATGACTTAGTTTATAAATATAATTGTATCACTTAAATTTTATTAAATTTAATAGTGTCATATACTTATTATAATCCTAATTTTGGAGATAAAAATATATAATATTATCTCAAATTTTTGAAAAAAAATTTTTCCTTCTCTCCAAGATTTGAGATTATATTTTCTTTACTCTCAAATTTGAAAATGAGTGGTTCTTGTTGGGAAAATTTATAGTTTTGATAAAAGTTCCAGAAACACATGTAATAGGACCGACGGACACAATGGTAATCGATGTTTATATTACCGCTTATAGAATACCAAATGATAATTATTTGTATAGAACAACCGATGTAATAGATAGGTCACATATTGAGGGGAACCTCAATATGTATAAGTCGATCTGAAAATCCAAAGAATAAATTGATATCCGATGCCGAATCTTTAGAGAAGAACGAAAGATCGATCGATCGATCTAGTCGATATCTCAAATTTGAAGTCATAAAGCTCAAACTCGAATACTTGAAGATCGATGACTTCCGGAAGATCATACCAGAAGACCTACATCACCGGTAAGTCGCTAGTTGAAGCTAAGTCAACCGCACCAAAGACTCCATCAGTAGACCGATCGATTCGATCGATCAGTCACCACCAGTGAAAAATGATGTTTCACCTAATCATACGCCTATGATCCGAACAGAAGAATGTCAACCTTAGTTGGAAGAACAAACACCTAAAAGTGCTTCATTAACCAATAAGAACAAGACACGATGATCGGAGCCGATAATTAAGGATTTGATGTTTGCTCTCTAATGGCTATAAAATACAAGTTCACGCTTTTTTATATGCCGCTCCTCAAGACGCGTCACATCAATCCTCAAAACCTACCTAATATAGCCGAAATTCAAATTGCTCTCCAACGGCTCTTTGATTTCAAGGTCTATAAATATGGGATCACACTTCAGAGTGAAACACGGAAAACACCGAACAATCAAGAAGCTCAAGCAATTATCGATTTCCGCGAAAGAACACGATCAAGAAGATTATTTTATTAAGTGTTCATCCCATAAGTTCTTAGCATATAAATCTTTTCATCTAAATTGATAGGCTACCTTAAACACTAGAAAAGATTTCATAGTTGGAACCAAAACAATCTTATCCAAACCCAAGTTAGGTTAAGTTGTTTAGCAAAGATTTCGGTAGGGTTTCTAGTTACGATTTACGGGATCGGTTGAGTGAGAACTCCTTAAATATCTGTTGGTGTCTTGTGTTGAACTAACACAAAAACTAAGTTCGATTGGTTAAGTTGGTGCCCTCAGGATAGGGAAGAGTGGGCGTGGGATCGATTTGTCCGAACCACTATAAATCTTGTGTGCCTTTACCGCTTTGATTAACTGTCTACACAATTGCACACAACCTTTAAAAGCGCATACATATTCTAAGTTGAGATCACTTAAGCACCAAGCTTCGATCCGATCAAGCTTCGACACTTGACCAACCGGTTAAAACACTAACTTTGGAATCGATTTATAAAAACCGGTTTTTTTCACGGGTAAAACTTAAGCTTCCGCACACATCGATTAAACTTATAGTTACCGAACTAATCGCCTTGAGCGATTAGTAAGTTGGTTATCGCCCAAACCGATTCACTCGCGACTCGATCAAAGTTAATCGCCTCACACCGACCAAGACAAAAAAGTTTTCGTAAGTCTATTCACCCCCTCCCTCTAGACTTACGCCCTCACTAAACCCGCTTAAGGACCTACAAGTGGTATCGAGAGCGGTTGGTTCTATCGACCCATCGACTTTGTGTATCATCGATTCTTGAGGAAGAATCTTTGTGGTCGATCGAACCGATCTTGAAAAAACTTCTTAAAACTCATTCATTTTCCAAAACACTCGGCATGGATAACACCTCGTATGTATCATGATCTGCCGGGTTCTCAATCGATGAGTATACAGATTGGGCCATATATATGTCCAACCATCTAGGTTCGATCAAGGCGAGAATGATGGAAGTCATCGAAAGAGGACCCATCATCATATATTACGACAACCCCGGTTGGAGGAGATCCGCAGACTTTGCCCGGAAGTCTTTGCGAAAAAAAGCCGGCCTTGATGGATGCGGAGAAAGGAAATCGCATACTCTAGATACTATCGCAAGGCATATTATCATGAAAACAATGGATAAGGTCACCAAGGAAAAGATTAAGTATCTCAAATCTGCGAAAGCAATGTAGGATACTCGCTGAAAATATCGCGAGGAAATGACCAGATAAAAGATTTGTTGGTCTGCGCAGCCGGATTGGTAAAGTTTGAAAAATTGAAGATGCTGCCCAATGAAACCATCAACGAACTCGATGGAAGGATTACTATGTCAATAAACAAGCTTCGAGAACTTGGTAGAGAGATGTCTGATAAAGATATCAACTACAAAATTTTAAGGTCTCTCACCAAGAAATGGGACATGAAGGTCACGGTAATCAAGGATTGCCAAGACATTTCAAAAATGAAGCCAAGTAGCTTGTTCTTGAGCCTTAAAGCTCACGAGTTCGATTTAATTGAGAGAGGACAAGCGAGATGAAGATGAGGTGCCATTTGAAGCCTCAACTTCCAAATCGATTTGCTTTTAAGGCAACCAAAGAAGAGATTGAAGACCAATGAGCCCATTGAAACATCATAAGTCGTGAATGGACGCTCTACTATCAGAAACTAGAGAAATCAAATACTAACCGGGTAAGTATCAAGATTCTATAAAGATTATCAACATAGCCGAGAAGAGATAGGAGATCGCATAACAGATCTCCGAAAGAACCAGATATGATGATCGGAGAGATCACAGAGATGAAAGGAAAAGATATAATCTAAATGATGAGAGAAGAGATAACCAATCGCATGTAAGAAGCTCGACTACTATCGAAAGGAAAATCACCGATAGATCATACGGATTTTGTGATTCACCCGAAGAAAAGGTTCCGTGGATCAAGGAGCGTGCTTCAATTGTGAGAAGTCAGTCACTACAAATAAGCAGACGCCTGCACTGGCCAAGAGAAAGGGAAGAAAAGAGGAACAAAAGAGAGCAAAACGGCACAGGACGAAAAAAGCCATGGTTGTTGACACGTCGAGAATTGACGATTAAGATTCCGCCCTCCGAGGACTCTGGATACTCCTCTCAGAAGATTTCGGCCCGACAAGAAATCGCGGTTGACTTCTATGGAAATGAAGATCCGATATTCTCTTCGGATGATGATGAGATCTCACTATGGCCAAGGAGGACCAATCTGAGGTAACCTCCAAACCAAACTTTGTTCGCTTCTACACCGCTATCATTAGCACACCTTTGGGGAGATTGACCAAAAATTTACTCGAAAGCAATTGCTTGAGGATCTCTCAATGCAAGAGACACTTATGCTATTGTGGAAGCCGAAAATGATAAGCCGAGGACCGTAAATAATCACTTGCTAAAGAGAATGATCTCAAGAAAGCCTCCGAACTTAAATCGGTTGAAACCGCCGTAGGCAACCGAGGAATTTAAAATTTCGAAAGTTAAAGCTTCGATCAGACAAGCAGATCAAAGATCACCGGCAATTAACAAACAAAAAGTCGATGACTTCAAAATCCTCGCAAGCAAAATTCGATGAAATTTTTCCGAAAGCATGAAAGTCTAAAATCATCTCGAGATAATCTGCGTAAGAAAATAGAGGTTTTTACAAAATCATCTAAAACCGTTCAAGACATGAACACCTATTTTCAACAACGATTAACAAGAAGGGACTTGGGTATGAGAACCCTTCCACATCCTCAAAAAGCCCCTACCGATTCATCTCAAAAAGGTGTAATCGCATTTGAGTTTACAAAAGATACACCAAAAGCCAAACATGTATCTAATAAGGAAAAAAGACCAGTTGAGCGGGTAAAAGGCGGTGCCAACCGTAAGGGGAAATGAAATGGACCCCAACTGGTAAAGCATCGATCGAGGAATCAACGAGAAGAACCCATTCTTGAAGAGACCTCAACCCGATCAACAGATCGAGAATCGAAAAGATAACTTGTAAAAGGAAGTCCAATCTGAGACCCAATCAAGGTCACCGCCTAATAAGCATGCTTCGTAAACCGCAAAAACCACCTATCTTAAAAAAGATATGAATCTTTTGATGGTAGCGAATGTACTTACCCCTATAATCGTAAATCTAGGGTCACGCACTGAAACCACCTTTGGATGAAAAGAAGAAAACAAAAAAGATAAATCCCAAGTCTTCTAAGTCACCCAAGGTTCACACTAATAATCATACTAATCGAAGAAAGCATATAAAGAGACGCGTGTATGATTATGTTGATAGGTATGGGAGACAAATCGGGCCTTTCCGATCTAACCGATCACAATAGAAGTGCTCGCTTTGTATGGATCCCCAAAACTAATCCTAACCCCTCGGGACCCAATCCAAAAGGGGGTACCTAAAAGCCCGATTTGGGCTGCAGGATCGCGTGGGTCCGCCAACAAAGGAGGTGTGCAAGCAACTATCCGGTACATCGATAGTGGATGCTCAAGGCACATGATTGGAAGCAAACATCTCCTCGGCTCTTACATAGAAATGAAAAGGCCAGCGTGTACTCTTTTCTTGGTGATGATAACTTTGGTTATACCAAAGGATTCTAACCCTTAGAGAATGATGATGTACAAATAATCGGAGTCTCGTATGTCGAAGGTCCGAAGCACAACCTATTATCGGTTTCACAATTCTGCGACAACGGTTCAATGTTGAGTTCTCGACTTACCAATGCACTATCAAGAATCGAGTCACTCAATAGATTTTGCTAACTCGTTCAAGGAAATGGACGATCTACACAAATGATTGGAATAGTTGCCCAAGAAATGCATGCTGGTTGTCAAGAGTTCCAAAAGTAGCGGTTGGCTCGCACAAAAGAATGAGCCATCCGAACTTTAAAACTCTTAATAAGATAAAGAAGGATGTCTCTAGTGGAAGGACTTCCGAATGAAGTATTTTCAAAGGATCGGACATGTCTTTGCATGTCGGAAGGAAAACAGTCAAAGCTTCATTCAAGGAATTCCGGGACCGGCATCCAAAGAGAGTCTTCTTGTTGCTTCATATGGATCTATTTGGACCCGATTACACCAAATCGATCTCTCAACGGACGAAAATATACTCTGTAATCGTGGATGACTATTCTAAGTTTACGGGTTATATTCTTACATAAGAAGAATGAGACGACAACGAAGATACCCGAAATGCTAAAAAGATTACAAAATGAGAAGGGTGTGGGTGTAGTAAAAATCGATCGATAAAGGTACGAATTTACGAACTCTTTTATTACCGATTTTTGCTCTAAGTTTGGTATCTGACATGAAACATCACCGCAAGGACGCCACAACAAAATGGAGTAGCGAGAATCGGAGGAACAGAACTCTCAAAGAAGCCGCCGCCACGATGTTAAATGAACATGCAATACCAAGCCGTTTCTAAGGCGAAACAATCAACATTGCATGCCATACTCGTAATGGATGTCTTCCGACTAAGGCTCACTAGAAAACACCCTATGAACTGTGGAAGGACGTAAAACCTCGTGTCTCTTACTTCCATGTTTTTGGGTGTAAGTGTTTCATACACAACAATGGGAAGAGTCGATTGAAGACTTTTGAGGCCAAGTCGGATGAGGGTATATTCTTAGGATATTCCTCATCTAGCAAGACTTTCGGGGTTTACAACAGATTTAACCCTACTTGTGGAAGAAACACCCCATGTAGTCTTTGATGAAGCATCTTACAACAAGAGAAATCTGCCTCGAAACAAGATGTACCGATCAACAAGTACTGATGCTCGGAAAATGGATCGGTAATGATCAAGGAAAAAGAATCGAAACCGTAATAAAGATACATTCCAGATCTAGTCGATTCACCGATCATTCAGATCCTAAGGTACTGCAAAAACTGTTTAGAAGAAGTCTGACATACCGAGATAAGATCAATCGAACCATCCGGTTCGGGGGAACACCAAGTTCCTAATGCACGACACCGAAGACATGATGAGTCCAACATCACCGAGACATGTTCTTATCAAGTGGATCATAATTACGCACCACTCCCAAACTAGTAATGAACCTTTATCGAAATGGATGATGTTCTCCAAACCGACGCAAAATCGAGCGTAGGACTGGATAACCACCATCCAACCGATCCGATCATCGGAGACCCATCCGATAAAGTTAAAACTAGACATCGACAGGTGAAAGTGCCATGTATTGTTGTTATTTGTCTATGAAGGAACCAACAACAATAGAGGAAGCTCTACAAGACGCAAGTCGGATTCTAGCCATGCGAGAAGAGCCGAAATAGCGATTAAACCAATCAAGTTTGGGGAACCGGTAGATGCACTCAAATCATCAAGACGTAATTGGCACGGGTGGGTTTTCAAGAACAAGAGAGATGAGAAAAATGTCATCACCGTAAATAAGGCAAGACTTGTTGCTAAGGGGTATTCACAATCGGAAGAATTGATTATGACGAGACCTTTGCACCGATCGCCGCCTAGAAGCCATTCGGGTCTATTTGTTTACGGCATATGCCTCCACACGAGGGTTCACATCGTGTATATCGATGGACGTAAAAGTGCATTTTTAAATGGGGTACTAGCAGAGGAAGTTTATGTCGAACAACCTCCGGGCATCGAAAAGAACAACCAAGTGTACCGCTTACGAAAAGCTCTTTATGGTTCAAAACAAGCTCCTCGAGCTTGGTATGATACACTCTCTCGATTCTTGATCGGCGATGGGTTCACTAAAGGAACAAAGTGACGTAACCTTATTCGAGAATAGAAGATGGAGAAGATATTCGATGGTTCAGATCTCGTGGGCGACATCATCTTCTGGATCTCCTAACAAGAGTCTATGTGAAAGATTCAAAGAACCGATGCAAGGAAGTTCGAGATGTCCATGATGGGACGGATGAATTACTTTACGGGTCTCCGGGTGAAGCAAAGTCGCGTAAGAATATTCATCCGCCATGGCCGAAGTACACTAGGAATTTATTGGCTAAGTTTGGAGTTCAAAATTGCAAGGAAGCCAAAATTAGTGATGATGATTTGGATTCAAGATGGATCCGGATGAGGATGGTCGAAAAATAAATCGAGAAAGAATATAGGGCTCTCATTGGATCTCTCATGCATTGATGCAAGTAGACCCGGATATCACCTTTGCGATGGGTGTATGTGCGATTTTCAGCAAATCCAATGCAAAGCCACCTACAAGCGACTAAGCGGATTCTTAAGTATCTGAAGGGACGAGAAACCTTGGTTTTATTTTACCCATCGATGATAATCTAAACTTAGTGGGTATTACGATTCGATTATGGAGGTTGCAAGATTGACGAGAAGTCAACCTCGGGAACATGTCGATTTTTAGGAAATAAACCGATCTCGTGGTTTTCAAAAGCGGACATCGATTCACGACATCTACTCTTGAAGCGAGAATATATGGGCTGCGGGAAAGGCATTGCTCCCAAATCCCTTTCTGGCTTAGTCGGCGGTGAAGGGATTATAACATCGTAGCTAAGAATGTACCTATATTACAGCGGATAAGAATAGTGCTATTGCAATCACTCAGAATCCTGTTCTACATACAAGATGCAAGCATGTGGATGTCAGACACCATTTTATAAGAGATCATGTTGAAAAGAAGAATATCAGAATGGAAAAGATTCACACCGATTCTGAAAAGTTGATATTCTAACCAAGCCACTAGCCGAGATTAGATTCCGAGAATTGTGTAATGAGCTAGGGCTTCTGGATCTTGGAGAAAAAGCACCTAAAATGATTGATGGATTGTTCTCCAGAACCAGCTGGTTAAGAGACTAACCAGGCTGAAAGGAATCAGTTGAGTTTGGTATCTCAACTAATTAGAAGATCAGTCAAGGAACTGATGTGAGAAATCGATCGGCTTTTACGAGTTATCGATTAAAGGAATCGATCGATTTAAGGTTTATCGATTAAAGGAAACGCACAATTTAAAAAGGAATATCTGATTAAATCGGTTGGGTTATTTTACATCTTTGTAAGTCGATTTAGGCGATATTCAACAAGCAAGATTCACAGATTAAAGCCTACAATCGCATAAGAAAGGAGAATTTACACAACAATGGAATAATAGAACTTTTCATTGATAAAGACCAAGGTCGACATTACATTACAAGGTTACAAGTACAAAGGACCCGGAGGTCAAGACATAAGTCATAAAAAAACCCTAAACCTATAACCCTAAACCCTCATCCTAACCCAAGAAGAAAGGGAGAGAGAGATTTTAAATCGATGCTCTCATTTTCCCCCACTTAACAAGGGTGAGAGAGGCTTTAAAGAAATCCTAAAAGCCCATTAAATTTGTCAAGCTAAAACCCGATGGAGGCGAGGCGGCGTTGATAGGATTTCTAAGCCAAGAGCCCTTAGACACAAGTCAATGGACTCTCCAAATTAAATGGAGCACATGTGCCAAGAAATTGGTTCAAAGACCTTATGGGCACATGTGTCGCATGAAAAAATTGAGTTGATATACGAAGATCAATTGTTGTCTGATCAAGATCGTATATCAAACTCATGTTTTATATCAAATTGAGTCTGTTGATGTTGGTTACGTCATAACGATAGACACACAAGGTGCATACGGTTAGGAGAAGTGTCTTCTCAGTTGCGATAGCAGATCCGCCGACGTGGTGGTAAAGGAGCTTGGCAACAATTGTATGTGAAATCTTTGATGACGACGAAAACAATGATAAGGGGACACACAGGGTTGATTTGAGAAGTGAAATCATTGAAAAAGGGGTAAAGGTGTTTATCTAAAGTTTCAATTTAAAATAAAGGTTCACCAGAATGCATGTTTTTACAAAGAAAGATAAGTATGGTGAATGGGTTATGTTGTGTAAAACATTGGTCCAATTTATAGAGGCCAAGCAATGGTGCAAATGCAAATTTGATTTCAAAAAGCCTTTTAGAGAAATTTGCATCACAAGGACAAATATGTAGAAATCACGCGATCGATAATTGGATAAATTTACGGTGGATTGACATATCAAGATATACGCATTTATAATTACGATATGTCAAATCGCGCCAACTTAGGAATAGAGACTACTATTCTAGACTAAGTTTTGGCGGTAACACTTATCCCAAGAATTGGCTTGATCCGAGAAGAATCGGATTAGGTCAACCAAAATCGATTACATCTGGCCCGATCGGATAAGGAAGATCGATTTGAACTTGAAACCTCAACAAATCGATATATCGATCCTATGAGAAAATAGAAATATCGGTTGAAGGGGGAACTTCAACCGATCGAGGAGGATCGGAAGGAAATCGGACACAAAATGAAACAGATCGGTTGAAAAGAACGGTTGGGAAATTATAAGGTTTAGGCAGAAAACTAAGATCAACAAGTGGAATCAACTTCAAGTGGTATTGATCGATTACTATATCGACCAATCGACACGCCTTTCTTTTCCTTGTTATTTGCTTATTCATGGGATTTTATCTATTTTTTATTTGTCTTCTTGTCTGCGACATTACGTGTGGACGTATCCCCGCAAATCATTTAATGCGGACGTAAATACATGTATTAATTGCTACAAAATGAGCTTTTAAATCCAAAAGGTTTTTAAATGCGTGCTTTTCCCAACCATTCGATCAAAACCGCTTAATCGGGATCGTCTAATAATTTTTCAAACGATTGATCTTCCAAATCTTGTCTTTTTTCCTCCTCATCTTTATAAGGTTCATCAAAAAACCTACCGAGTTTTCCAAATCACAAACTTGCGTTTTATTTTAAAAACTCTCCAGATTATTTTTGCGATTCAAAGTGTTTTTTCTTAAGTCTCAAATCCAAAAAATGAATCTGGTAATTTCGATAATTTGATGAATCATTCCTTTAAAACCATTGATCTTAAAGATTTTGTCAATCGCGATATCCTCATTATGTTTTATTGTTTCTTGGTTTCCGCGATATGTGATATTCTTAGTATTTATGCACAATTTTAACCGAATCTATCTTATCTCAGATGATCACTCACGGTATGGGTAAAATAATGTGCAACTATCTTGAATCGACATTAAGGATTGTTGAGGACAAGTTCGCATAATTTAGGGTGACAAAGGATCCTAATCAATGGAAGTAGAGGAAATTCTCAAGAAAGGACTTGAGAAATATTGTCTTTGCTCCACGCAATCCAAAGGATGCGAAGATGAAGCCCTCGAATTGTAAGGAATTTAAGGGTGGATACTGATGCTCCATGAGAAGAACTACTTTCGACGATAATGGAGAAGAGATCGATCGACGAATGAGGATATAACTCGTCTGCTTCACCTACCAAAAGATTTAATCTCGCCCCTTTCTACGGGAGAATCAAGATGAGCTGATCGAAAACGAGCTCATCGAGAGAGGCCGACAAACATCATCGTCGCCGCTTTGTCGGAGCCCATGCTCAAGAGGAAATACCGATTGTTGTTTGATATTTTGTCAAAAACAATTATGGGTATTTCATTCAAATTGAATGCTCTTACATCACCAAACTATACAAAGATGGTCAAGAATAATTGATGAAGCCAAGAACATCAATTGGCATGGGTTCCTAAAGGCCATTCTACTCCAAGAACATGATAAATTTGGAGTTGATGAGTGGAGGCGGTCTATCTGAAGAAGAGGATCAAAGAATCTCAACAAGGTTGCGCTTATCCTACAAGACAAAATGCCAAATGCCGATGGGAATAGAATGGATCAAGCCCTACAAGGCATTTCTCTCCACCACTTTAGCCATATTTGGGCCACTGAGCGATGATATCGCGCCAACTCCCCAAAGACTAAGAAGGGAAAAAAAGCAAGGAAGCAACCGCCTATACACCAAGCCCCCAAGAAGAAGAAAAAAAATCGCGTGAAGGTCCGGAAAAGAGGCCAAGAAGGCGAAGCAAGCCTCCATGACTCGATGCTAGAAGATGAGTCGATGAAGAAAAGAGCGCCAGATCGATCATTTGCACCACAAAAAATCAGTGAAAAATCGACAGCAAAGCTTCTCAAAATTTGAGCTCGCCCGACCATTTTGAGGAAGAAGACGAGACAAACGATCTCCTTCTCCTCCAACTCGAGCCGATTCACCACTCGGACTAATGGGCTGCCGAGCATGTCTCTCCTACTCTTCCACCCGCCTGCGAACTCGAAACTACATCGACCATGAACACAAATCGCAAACAGTTCGCGAACCGTAAACCTAACTTTGTTGTGGAACCCGGTAGAATCGCCTCCACAAACAGAACCTCTGCGCAGTCGAGCCTATCGGACAACTTCCACCTACTCAAGCACCACCGTAACCCTCCACATCTCATCAACCTAATATGGGATGACAATTCCTCGAAGCTCTAGATCATCAAAGACCATCACAGGGAAAATAATCGAATCTGCAAATCGAACGAGAAATTGATGAGATGTATCCGGCTCGGGTCGCCCATCCTGCTATTAGAGAACAAGTTATGGAGATCCTCACCGGAGAGATCTCGGATTAAAAAAGCTTCTCGATTTTATAATGATTATTGAGCAAATGGGCGGTCTTGATGAGTTCAGATTTTGATTTCGGACATGAGGAAATCTGCTAAAGTAGGATCACCAGCTGAGCTGATAACTACTGAATCTATCAAAGCTCGATCCACAGGAAGCTAAGGTTGATGAACAAAACGAACCGGAGACTGCTCAAGAAGCTCTGAAGAAGCAGATGCTACAATGAAGGATCTGAGGAGTGCCGATGATGATAGTGGAACTGTGTCACAGTTCATGACCAACCATTTGGAGGCACAAAAACAATGAAATCGATCAAGTGACGCAAAACATTCCAACATCACATATAACCGCTGATCAATTTCAGGAAATCAGATCTTGTCTCAAAGATCTCCTGAAAGAAGAAGTTGAGGGAGTGATAGCTGATCAGAGGCAGATTGGCCTCAAAGAAATAACAGATCAAAGGGAATTGGCTATTTCCCAGATTGCAGCTATCAAAGATCAGTTCTCCCAAACTGTGACCACCGTGTCTGCCGAACTTATAAAATCCGTTGATGACAAGCTGATTCAGGTGGATCAACAACAAGTTTCTTTTCTGATGCTCACTGAAAAGCTCGAATTGACAGAAGAGAAACTTGACAAACTGATTTTTACACTCTCTACTGCCATGGAATCTGTCAAGACTGAGCTGATCTCGAAGGTTGAACATCTAACTTCTCAAGTTCCAGGTTTATCTGTAACAGATCTCAACAGGGCAATATCAGTCAGTTTTGGATCCCTAACTTCCCACCTCACAGCTCTTTTTGATCAAACCAAAAAGGGGGAAGGACGGAGTGAGAAACCAACTGACATGATCAGAACAACAGAAGACCTAATTCAGACAGTTGAAGCCTATGGACAAAGACTAGACCATCTGGATCTCTTTGCTAACGAAGTCTCTGAAAAGATGGAAAAGTCAAAGGCAAGAAAGGTAGCTGCTGCGAAAGTCTTTGGACATCACAAAAGGTAGGCTCAGCTGCGGGTGCTTTGAAATCACAACCTTTATCACCGACCACTCGTAAACAACTCAGCATTTTACCACTCGGACTAAAATAGTCACAAGAAGACAAATTAGCCAGACACTGAAAAGATAAAGGAATCGGCCGAGAAATCATCCAAAGAGCAAAGTTCTTTGAAGAGGCCCGAAAAAAGAAGAAGAAAGAAGGCGTAAAAATTGACAGAGGCGTAAAATCAAGAAAAAATTCGGATCGAGAGCGAAGAAAGGAAAGGCCGGGAAAATATGTACGGAACCTCAAATTTGAAAAGAGTTGATGAGATCATTCCAAAAACTGCCGCACATGCTAAGAGGTTTGAGAATGGAACAAGATTAGAAGTGAATGGCTTCGGATGCTTTTGTCCTTAATCTTGTTCCACGAGAAGAATCTCCGGATGATGAATTCCTCAACTTGGTTAGAAAATAAATATCCAGTTTTTTCAAGTATCGGAAAATGAGGCCAAACTTATCAATGTAAAAATATCTCGCCAAGAGTATGATCATTGGATTACTCGAAGAAGGCGGATGGTTCATTTGACAGATGGCATTTGAGAGATTCTACTTTGATATCCCGAGCAAAACGCATATAATCGATCCTCGGCCAGACCAATGATGTCAAATGGAAACTATATCGGATCTTCAACGCGTGCCTCAAGATCAAAGAGAGATGCGAAGGATACAAGCCTAAAAAGAGTGAAGAATCGAAGACTTCTCGGGATCACCGTTTTTAAAATTCAAACTTTTACGATGTAACATGTAATCGATATATCTAATGAGAAAAGTTTATTTTCTCGATCCTAAGACAAAATCTCATTGTCTTACGATTATGTGCTCTTTTATTGTTCTATATTTATCAAGCTGTGTTTGGTTTTCTCGGTGTTTTGGTTTTTATCAAAAGGGGGAAATTGTTGGGAAATTTATAGTTTTGATAAAAGTTCCGAAAACACATGTAATAGGACCCGATCGGACACATTAGGTGATCGATGTTTATATTACCGTTTATAGAATACCGGTTGATAATTACTATATAGAACAACCGATGTAATAGATAGGTCACATATTGAGGGGAACCTCAATATGTATAAGTCGATCTGAAAATCCAAAGAACAAACCGATATCCGAAGCGCCGCGGAATGCTTTGAGAAGAACAGAAGATCGACGATCCGATCTAGTCGATATCTCTCCAAGTCATCAAAAGCTCAAACTCGTAATACTTGAAGATCGATGACTTCCGAAAGATCGGACGAAGACCTACATCGGTAAAGTCTGCTAGTTGAAGTTAAGTCAACCCAAGCACCGAAGACTCCATCGGTGGATCGATCGGGTTCCGACCGATCGTCACCACCAGTGAAAAATGATGTTTCACCTAATCATACGCCTATGATCCGAACAAGAAGAATGTCAACCTTAGTTGGAATAACAAACACCGAAAAAGTGCTTCGGTAACCAATAAGAACAAGACACGTATGATCGGAGCCCGACAATTAAGGGATTTGATGATGCTCTCTCTAACGGCTATAAAATACAAGTTCACGCTTTCGCCATGCCGCTTCTCAAGACGCGTCACATCAATCCGCAAAACCTACCTAATATAGCACGAAATTCAAATTGCTCTCCAACGGCTCTTTGATTTCAAGGTCTATAAATATGGGATCACACTTCGAGAGTGAAACACGGAAAACACCGAACAATCAAGAAGCTCAAGCAATTATCGATTTCGCATGCGAAGAACACGATCAAGAAGATTATTTTATTAAGTGTTCATCCCATAAGTTCTTAGCATAGAAATCTTTTCATCTAGGCGATAGGCTACCTTAAACACTAGAAAAGATTTCATAGTTGGAACAAAAACAATCTTATCCAAACCCAAGTTAGGTTAAGTTGTTTAGCAAGATTTCGGAACTAGGGTTTCTAGTTTTGATTTACGGGATCGGTTGAGTGAGAACTCCTTAAATATCTGTCGATTGTCTTGTGTTGAACTAACACATAAAACTAAGTTCGATTGGTTAAGTTGGTGCCCCTTGTGATAGGGAAGAGTGGATTTAGGATCGATTTGTCGAACCACTATAAATCTTGTGTGCCTTTACCGCTTTGATTAACTGTCTACACAATTGCACACAACCTTTAAAAGCGCATACATATTCTAATTTGAGATCGGCCTAGCACCAAAGCTTCGATCTCGATCAAGCTTGACACTTGACCAACCGGGTTAAAACACTAACTTTGGAATCGATTTATAAAAACTGTTTTTTCACGGGTAAAACTTAAGCTTCCGCACACATCGCTTAAACCGATAGTTCTGCGAACTAATCTGCCTTTTCAGCGATTAGTAAGTTGGTTATCGACCCAAATCGATTCACTCGCTTTTCTGATCAAAGCTTATCGCCTCACACCCGATCTGCACAAAAAGTTTTCAGAAGTCTATTCACCCCTCCCCTCTAGACTTCTGCCCTCACTAAACCCGTTCGGGACCTACAGTTCTCCTGGTGCACCAATTGCACCGTGCACTCAAGTATATGAGTGACTCATTAAGAAAATAGGTCGCACACTATCAATCATTATGTAACATAATGTACCAAAATTTACAAGATGCTTCAGGTGTTATACACCTCTATTCCAACACAAGGTGCAAGGTTCAATACCCGCTTATTGCTTTTTTTTTTTTTTTTTATATTGGGATTTCTTCTTTATCGTGTTTTTCTTTCAATTCTAATGCCCTAATTTCTTTACTGGACTTTTTCATTTTTTTTCACTTTGTAAACGTGCAACTTCTTATAAAATAAACGTGCAACTACCTATAACCAAAACATGCAACCAATTATAACAAAAACATGCAACTACCTATAACATAAACATGCAAATTTCTATAAAAGAAATGTGCAGCTAACTATAATCAAAACATGCAACCAATTATAACAAAGCATGCAATTGCTTATAGTTGAAACGTGCAACTTACTCTCATTGAAACATGTAACTACCTATCACTACAATGTGCAATTATTTGTAACCAAAATGTGCAACTACTTATAACAAAAGCGTGCAAGTAACTATAACAGAAACATGCAATGAATTTGACTAAATTTCACTCAAATTTGAATGAAATTAAATTAGACTCAAGGGTGTTTGTGGTTTAGAGTGATTAGGTCAAGATGGGGTGCTTCTGGGGGGATAGGTAGAGTCGGAGGGAGGAGGGAAAGAGTATCGGGTTGGTGGGGGGAGGTCATAAAGGCTGTGGGAGAAGGAGACGAGAGCTGGTTTTTGTCGGGTTTGAGAAAGGAAATTGGAGATGGGAGAAACACTCTTTTTTGGGAAGAAAGTTGGGTGGGGGATAGGCCTTTAAAACTGGTTTTTCCTAGATTGTATAAACTTTTTCAGGACAATTCTTTGAGTGTGAGGGAGATGGGGAAGTGGAAGTGGCAGTGGAGGAAGGAGTTATTTGAGAGAGAGTTACCTACTTTAAACAATTTAATTGACTTGGTGAACATGTACACTTTAACACAGGACAAGGAAGACCAATGGAAATGGAGATTTTCACCAACACCAAAACTGCCTATAGCCGACTTACACAGGATGAAGATGCAGATTCGGAAGAGGAAAAGATTTATAGTGTTTACAGCCATATGGAACAAGTGGGTGCCGACTAAAGTGAGTATTCATGCTTGGTGTGTTCTATGGGAACAAATTCCAACCACGACGAATTTAAGCAAACGGAACGCACTTCCACAAGCCTCAAATATCCACTGTCCGTTTTGCAACACTGAACCAGAAACTGTAAGACATGTTCTATTTGAATGTTATTTTGTGTTTCGTATTTGGATGGAATGTATTGATTGGTTTGGGGTGGACACAGTCTTTAGAAAGGAAAAATGAGATTAAGGACACTGTGGAAGACATCAAAAGAAGACTTTGGAGCTGGATTGATGCAAGAGGATCATGAAGACATAAAGTATCATATAACGAGTGGAGCTTGGAGCCTAGAGCAATCCTTGGTTAGTCTTGTTTTAAAAATCAGAATTTAATGGATTTAATGGATCTATTTGTACTTTTTTTATCTCTAAGATAATTTTCAATTACTCCAATAATTTTTCAACGACATAGAATCATCTCTATCAAGGTGAAATACCTATTCTCTATACTAGCAGTAAAATTCATTATAACAAGATGCACACTCATATTCCAATAATACTGGGAAAAAAAGAATCCTTAATGGAACTACCAAATTAAACAAGAATATCACATCTCATATATGAGATGGTGCAAAACTTTTTTCCTGGATGAGTATGTAAAATTCTACACGTCACTTTATGCATGACATTTGCCTTTAATATCCATGTCATATTCGGTATGTTGGGCTTAAATATTTGAGTATCATAAAAAAATATGCAAAAATATCACCTCTTATATATATATGCGATATTTTATACATAATTTTATGTTACTCAAGTTTGTTTAAGTTGTTGCCAATTTTTAAAAATTGTGTTCTTAAAATTATTTTTCTAAACGTTTGATTATCAAAGAATTGAAAGAGAGAACTTTAATTGGGACGAGCATGTTTCGAAAATATTGATACTTTTGCACTTAATTTATCTTTATTTAACTATAAAATTGAGCTCGGACATAATTTTAGATTTTTTTTGACAGGAACATAATTTTAGATTTAATGAAGCATAATATATGTTTGCACATGTTCGGATGTTCCATATATTTTTTGGAACAAGTTCACAAATTTTCTGAACAATTGATCTCGATTCCCAAGTGATCATTTCATTATAAATGATTTGATGTTTAACCCTATTAACTTGTTGTTTGCCGGTGTTGTTTTTCCCCCGATTTTTTAATATAAAATGTTCGTGCACTTAAAATATATTAAAAACCCACATTATATTTGTAAATAAATTAAGGTGCTTTTACACTTGAAACAAAAACTTATATGCAATATTGCATACAAGTGATATGTGTAATTGAGTCTTTTTTTTTCGAGGTCAAGGGAATCGGGTTTTAGGGTAGATTGTTGGTGGGTCAATGGGCTTCTTCATCTTCTTCCTCGCGCTCGCAGCCGGACGTGGTCAGATTTCCTCTTCTTCCTCTTCTCTTCTGGAGAATCTCAGAGCTTTCTTCTTCCTCGTTCGTGTCCTAATTTTCTTTTTTCGCTCCGATTATTGGATGAAATCGGGTCATTCAATTTGAATTTCGATGTGAATTCTACGAGAAGAAGAGATAATATGTGTGTGTTGTTTGGATTACCCCTCAACACAAAGTGTGATGAAATTCAGATCTTTCTGCACTCTTTTTCACGTTGTTTTGTAAATCTGTAATTTTGGACTGAAGATTTTTTTCGCGTTTGTACTGATTTTTGTTCATGTAGTAACACTCTTTTTCTCATATGGTAACACTCTTTTTGTTCATGTAGTGACACATCAAATTGTTCTTTAAATCTGTAATTCTGGACTGTGATTTCTTTTCGCGCTTGCACTGGTTTTGTTCATGTGGTAACACGTTTTTCTTCATATGGTAACGCTTTTTGTTCATGTAGTAACACATGTTTTTTTAGTAATATGTAACACTGTTCATATATCGTCGTAATACAATGTGAATACTCATATGTTACCATATGAACAATATTGTGTTACCTTGTGACCCATGTTACCTTATGAATATTTATGTGTTACGATATGTTTTATTAAGTGTTACGTAAGATATGAAGTTTTTTCAATATAATAATATAGTAACACTTATACATAGATGTAGTAACACACAAAAATTTGACAAAAAATTTTAATATAACAATGTAGTAACACTTATACATAGATGTAGTAACACACAAAAATTTGACAAAAAACAAATAAAATTCAATATAACAATGCAGCAACACTTATACATAGATGTAGTAACACACAAAAATTTGACAAAAAAAAAAAATATGTGTGTACAGTAAGAATCAAACCTGCAACCAAATTCATTAGCAACAAACATAAACCACTAGGATATAACATATATTTGATAAAAATATTCTTCTATAAATACATATGCATCCGCGCCAACCCTGAACCCATTGTCCGCGCTCTGCCCGCCTTGCCCGCGCCCAACCCGCCCTGACCCGCGAATTTTAGGCAATTTTTATCTTATTTATGTTGTGTTGCACATAACACTAGTGTGCAATATTTCACACGAGACTTTCTCAACAATTGACTAGTGCATAAAATTAAGGTACTTTTACACTTGACTATTTATGCACTTCATTATAAAAAAACATGAGAAGCATTAAATATGGTACCTATTAAATGAAAGATATAATTTGAAATCGTTAACAACAAAAAAATTCACCAACCAAGAATTAGATCATTAGTTTAGTGTACAAACAGTACTGAGTAGCACCCTCATGAACCAGGTTTGTATATGAATTCTATTATTATTATAAATATAAATTGTAACTGTTATGTACAAAAATTTGTCACCGTTTAAAAAATATTGGTGACAATTTTTTGTGCATAACAGTAATAATTTTTATGCATAACTGTGATACTAAAAAAATCAAATTCGCGGTGAACTCTGATTCACACAAATTTTTGTCAATATCATTTAACTTCTCCATTTTTTTTGTCAAATAGTATGACTAATCAAACCTAAAATATTATTGCATTCTTAATTGTGATTTCGACTTCACATAAATTAAACCACACATGATAAAAGTTGCTAACAGACGGTGCCAACCAATCATAACTATTTTGCGCAGAATTTTCATGTACACAAGATAAGTTGAGAAGTTGACTTTTTAACTAGTGTCAACAAGTGGTCCAACATAATATTTACAAAGTAAAAATAAAATTGCATATTTAAGGTAATGGACATTCTTAGTTTTGTAAGTGTGTGCATTTTTACTTTCGAGACGCTCAATTATTTCGAACTGAATTATGCCTTTTTTTTTTTTTTTATCGGGCAAAGTTAGTTGTTAGTAGTTAGTACACCAAGCACCTAAATACTCAATGAAATCGTCAATTCACCTTATATAACTTCCATAACTCCAATTCGTTCACAGGGGGAATCGAACATGGGTCTCACACTCAAATGAGGAGCCCAGTGGCGAGGTATTGAATTATGTCCTTTTAACTCCAGAAACACCTAGGGAAAAAAACTATCACTGTTAAGTTAAAAAACTGTCACTGTTACGCCAAAAAATTATCACTATTTGACCAAGAAAATTATCACTACTAAACCGAAAAATATCACTATTTAGTCAAAAAAACTATCACGATTAAGCTAAAACATTATAATTATTAATTAAAAAATCGTTCATAGTGCTAATTTCTCATTCACCTCCATTGTTAAAGTTGACTTTTAGTGAGTCTTCACAAATTTCAGAACCAACATCAATTGCCAAAAAACTGTCATGAGAGGTATGAGGAAGAGCGAGAGCGTGAGGCGTGAGCGATATTGTGATTATGAGAAAAGGCAAGAGCAACGTGAAAATGAGAGGAAGCTTGAATGGAGTTGAGTTTGATATTTAGGTCTACTTAACCTTCAAAATGGATCATATTGAATTAAAATTTATGATGAACCTAATTTACAGGGGTGTTAATTAAAAATTAATTGCATTTTTTGTTACTAAATGCAATCATTCACCATTATTAGTAACAAAAAATATCGCCCACGCCTCAAAGGAATATCCTTTGAGTTGGTGGAGGAATAATCAACCACATATCCATTAAAATAGACCTGGATGTGGAGATGCACAGCAGCGCGGCGGTTCTCAAACCGAACCCTAATACTAGATTTCAAAATTTTGGGAAAGAGCGGATGAGCGGGAGAAGTTTTAGAGAGAAATGCAATCAATTTATAAGTAACAAAAAATGCAATTCAAACTTCCCTTTTCACCATTATTATCCCATTAACGTTCCAATTCTTTTGGACAATTCAAGCACCCCTTCACCAAATCTAGCATTCTTAAAAAAAATTAAAAAATTCAGAGGACTATTCATATAGTTAATATGAAAACAAAAAAAGAATACTAAAATTTTGAATTTATACTATAAAAATTAAAGTTTAAAAGCGTGTTTTGATAGTTCAAACATATATTTTCACAGACACTTTTGTGCAAATTGCTCAAAACTTACTCATAATGGATGTGGAATGCTTTGTATATTTGAGAATGGAGTATCTATTAATGAATAAAAATCATATGATATTTTCTATATTTTATTAGTATTGTATCTTTTGGCAATACCAACTTAATAAATATAGAGATATTAATTATGCAAAAACAGGTGGATATATAGGGATAGATTCGCCTGTTACGTACAGAAATTTGTTGGCAGAAACATGTTTAGTTAGAAAAACAACTAATAAATTAATTAATAGCTGAAAAGGGGGTATTTTGTTAACTCTGTGGCTATAATTAAGAGCAACTTTTATTTAGGAATAGAAGTTGGGAATTAAAAATGGTGGAGACAAGATTAGCTGCACTGCTTCATATCTTGTTGATGGGATGTTGCCTGCACCATGTTTCCATGCATTAATTCCCTTCCCTTTACTTTTTAATTGGGTAAATTGTGTCAAACAGTTATATAATTTGAAAATTCCCCTTCAAACCCCCGTGTGCTTAAAAATTGTATGAAATTCCCTTGTGATTTTATAAATATGATGTAAAACTCTCATTTTTATTGATATAATAAAATAATTATCCTCTCATTTTTACACTTTCGCTTTTCAGTGTTTTTTTCCACCTTTTTTGTTAGAAAGTAAAATAATTATCCTCCATTGACTATATTATGGGGAGTTTGACGTCAAACCTTCATATTTTTATAATTTAAAGTTTTTATATAGTTATGTAATTGTAAAACTATGAAGGATTGACACCAAAATTACCTTTAATATAGTTAATAGATTGGAGGGTAATTCTGTTATTTTTCAACAAAAAAAATTGAAAAAAATAACACTAAAAAGCGAGTGTGTAATACATTTTCTATTATCTCAACAAAAATAGGGGTTTCACGTCATAATAAAAAAATCACAAAGGAGTTTCGCGCCATATTTATAAAACTATAAGGGGGTTTCACACAGTTTTTAAAACACAGGGGGGGTTTGACACCTATTTTGCAAATCGCAGGAGGGTTTAACGCAATTTACCCGATAACCCCTTTTTAATTACTTTACCATTTTAAATTTCTTTTGATAAATCAAAAGACTCCAAACACTCGTAAATAGGTCACGTTAATGGATATTTGAAAATATTTGTGTTCATGCTAAAATTCAATTATTTTAAAATTTGAGTGTTCGTGTTAATATAGAAATTTCGGTTTGGAGTGATGCACAGTATTATTTTTCGGTACGGATCATAATAGATTTTCGGTTATAATGGAATCGTATCAGAACGAAAAAATGGAATTTTTTACTCTTTTTTTTATTCTCCCCTCTTTTTCATTGAACAATATTAATTGTTTTCACTCACAAGTGTTATATTTTTCCATTGAATATTATTAATTGCTTTCAATTTGATAATTTGATTTTTTTTTCTTTCTAAAATTGATAAATTAGTCTATCATGTAATTATACTTAAATTCAATAACATTATAACACAATTTTATATATTTAATTCAGTTATTCAGTTCGTTGCGGTTCATTACGGTTCATTGTGGGTTTATTCGATTTTTCGGTGTGGTTAAATTTGGTAATATTCAGATCCTTACAAGAAAAAAATATGTTCAATTCGGAAAATGTCAAAAAGTCAATGGTTATTTTCAGTTACAGTCTTTTCTCGGTCCGAGTTTCGACTCAGTGTCTCTTATCTTAACATTTACTATTCACACGAGTTTTAAGAAATAAATTGTTTATTAGTATTTAAGGGAATAAAATTATTTTTTGATTGAGTTTAAATAGTAAAATAATGATATTTTTGTAAATTAAAGGAGATCGAGTTGATTTTAGTGTGGGAAAAATAATAACATTGAGTGTAATATAAAGATGTTTGAGGGGTATAGATAAAAAGAAAAAAATTATTTTGTTGTCATTTATAAAAATATTAAATAAAGTTTGGAACAATTTTTTTTAGCAAATGCTAATTTATTTTTTGGAAAAGGTACAATCATGCCTTCCAATAATCACCTCAGGTTTCTGTATGTCCAGTAATTTTTTGGTACAAATAAACTCTTCATTTTTTAATTAAACAAATAAAACCTTAATGTGCACTATTCAAGTAAATCATTTTTCTTTTTAAATTAAATAAAATGGATTTCTACTTATTCAAAATAAAGATACATTTAAAAAAAAAAATCTACTAATCCATAATAACTATGCTAAATTTTAGATATAAAACGTCAATTTAATATTTATTTATTTATTAATGAATGTATTTCTTGAATTTTTTTATATATTTCTAAAAGGAAAATATTAAATTTATAAACTTGTTTTATTATATGAAACTTCGGGCTAGGCATGTTATTTTAGCTGATAGAATAGAAAATGTGTTATTTATTTTAATTTTTTTATATTATTGATTACATTGTTATATATTACTAGTAATCGAACCCGTGCGATGCACGGCTGTAGTTGAATATTTGTTTTAATATTCAGTAATATAATTTTTACAAAAATCTTTAATAATAATGTTTGAGCTAATTCATTTTTAATACGTAAATTTAAATTAAATTCATTCGTTAAGTACTGAAAATCTTGAAACACGGCGAAAATGTAAGTGAAAGGAGATAACAGTTATGGGTTCATGAAAATAACGTAGTTTTAAAATATCCGAAGTTTTAAATAACTACAGATTCCGAAAAACCTCTCTGAAAACCACATTTTGTTTGTTTCGTTGTTTTTTCATCATCGCCGCACACCAAAATCTTCAACCCCTTGCGATTGGTGACTCTTGAGACTGCCACGTAGAACTGATCATGACTGAAAATCAATTTCTAAAAAAATATGCCAACATTTGCAAGCGATTGCCCTTAGCCCTTGTTTATCGACATTGTATATGAGACAGTTAACGGGAACTATCTCCTCTGAAACTTGAACGGCAGTCTCAGATCTGACTGAGTTAGGCAAAGTTTGGGGAATAATACCATCTCGCCCGAATTGCTTCCGGTTAAGACTTTGCCTTCCAGTATACGGTCATCCAATCTTGTCAGAACCAATCTTGTTCCATTACATAGTCCCCTCGAATGATCTATATTTCTGAGCAGCATAACTGGAGTTCCAACTTTCAAGATCAGTTCATGATTGGGGACGTCGGAACACTTCAAGCTATTCAAGAACTCCGGCGTATGTAAATCGGCCAGTATATCAACATTTGTATCAAACTTGCACGCACTGTAGAAACTCAAATATGTTCTTGCCTCTTGGTCGTTCATGTTTATCATGTATTCGTTAATAGAATCGACGACCTCAATAGTGGGCACAAGTACAACACTTTCCCACACCAACTTTGGGCGGCTCAAGTTTCTAGATGAAAACAACGTCACAAAAAGTGTCAACTTTTTATGATTTATACCCAATAATAGAGCTCTTTAACCTTGATTTGTAAATAAAATAAAATTTTATAACAATACATATTTTCTCGCCTATTTGAAATCCTACGTATATATCTATTATATCTTCACAATTTGATTTTATATATGTATCGTCATGATAAAATATATTTTAATATATTATAATATATTTCAAATTAAATCATGATCTAATCTATATATTCCAAAAAAAATCATGATCAATTTATATATTCTAAAGAATCTACGTATGGTTTCTACCTTAATATATCCATGATTTGATTGTAATATGTAGATTTCTCAAAAAAAAAATTATAATAAATTTCTTCAGAATTTGTTATTATTTTCTTAAATTCTTTCCTTCATCCCCAAACGACATGTTTCAAAAAATTTAGTTCTTTTAAAAAAATTATTTACTTTTAATTGTATATATTAAATATGAATTATGAATTCAAAATTCTTTCAAATTTTCTTGCACGTTATCATTGTAGAGTCTTTCAAAGTTTATATTACTATGACTTCTAAAATAATTGGACAATCATAAATGTGCATCGCTCAATATATTGTCTCCATTGCTATTGCCAATTTTATTTAACATTGAATAAAATTCCATTAAATACCCAACACAATCAATCGCGTAATTTACGAAAGTCGAACCATATTAAATATTCTATTAACATTTTTTTTTACAGGAAAATATTCTATTAACATAAATTACAAACTTACGGACTAAAATAATACAATCAATATGGTCAAATATATGGAAACCACTATATAATGCAAACCATATATTTAAAATATCGAACAATTTTACCAAATAAAAACCTTACAATTTAAATATGATCCCTAATCACATGCATATATTAAAGATCCAATTTTTTTAAATTTTTTTTTAAATGTAATATTTTATTTCTTAGTAATTAATCTTGTAAAGAAAGAAATACATATATATGGAAATATATACATATGTATTGTGTTGGATATATCATATCTACTAAATCTTGTAAAGAAGGAAATATATTCTTGGAAAACGTTTTTTCAAGTCTAGGTCTTGTATGCACCCGGGTACACCGTACACTCATAGTGCATTTTAGAAGCGTGCAACTTGTTATGTTGAAAATTGTGTCTTATTTATACTGAAAAATGCAACTGTTAATATGGGGAAATAGTTGCATGCTTTTGTTATAAATTACACACTTACGGACTAAAATAATACAATCAATATGGTCAAATATATGGAAACAACTATATAATGCAAACCATATATTTAAAATATCGAACAATTTTACCAAATAAAAACCTTACAATTTAAATATGATCCCTAATCACATGCATATATTAAAGATCCGATTTTTTTTTTTTTTGAAAATGTAATATTTTATTTCCTAGTAATTAATCTTGTAAAGAAAGAAATACATATATATGGAAATATATACATATGTATTGTGTTGGATATATCATATCTACTAAATCTTGTAAAGAAGGAAATATATACTTGGAAAACGTTTTTCAAGTCTAGGTCTTGTATGCACCTGGGTACACCGTACACTCGTAGTGCATTTTAGAAGCGTGCAACTTGTTATGTTGAAAAGTGCGTCTTATTTATACTGAAAATGCAACTGTTAATATGGGGAAATAGTTGCATGCTTTTGTTTGGAATAGTTGCATGTTTCTGTTTTGTATAGTTGCACGCTTCTAAAATGCACTATGAATGCACGGTGCACCCGGGTGCACATGAGACTCACTCTTTTTTCTAAGATTTTGCAGATAAATTCATATCCCTCAAATATATTGTCCTTTTTTTTTCAATATACTAAAATATTTTATTTCAATTTTTTTTACAGAAATATTTCCGATAAGATTATCTACTACTTTTTTCAATATATTAACTCCCGATTTAGCAATAATTTTTGGCGGGAAAATCCAATGATTTTCAAATTTGGGGCGGTTTCTGAAAAAATCGAATGATTTCCAAATTTGGGGCGGTTTCTGCTTTTATATATATATATATAGATGTGAATTATTAATTAAACGTACTGATAACTTGATTGTAGATTGTTTGTAAATTGTAATTCATGATTAGCTACTAAATTTACCTTCTTTTTTTCATTTCATGCTTCAAATTATGTCGAGTTTTTTTCTGATGCAAAAATTATGGATCGATTCCATACAAAAATAACATATTAAATGTCATAATGTAATATTATTATTATTTTTAATTAATTTGAACCTTCGTGTAATAAATTAGTATTTTGATTTCATTAAAAAATGATACTAATCACTGATTATATATATTTTTTTTGAAAGGAATCACTGATTATATTTTAAAATGTATTTAATTATTATACTTTGGGTCCTCTTGAGAAATCAAAAAAATTTATGTGTCATTAAAAACTCCGGTAAATCAGGTCTATTATGAACTCTATTATTATTATGTTTAAAAACTATCACTATTTAAAAAAAACTACTTTTTAAATAGTGATAATTTTCGTGCATAATAATATATATATATATAAGCAGAAACCGCCCCAAATTTGAAAACCATTGAATTTTCCTGCCAAAAGTTATTGCTAAATCAGGAGACATGTCTATGAAAAAAATTATAATGAATTTAAAAAAAGATTTGGAAAAAATATCTAGAAGATTGACAAAAAACTTTAAAAAAATGTATAGAATAAATAAATCTTTAAACTAAATATTACTCCCTCCATTTTTAATTAGATGTCGTTTTCACTTTTTGAAATATTTTTAAAATAGATGTCGTCCTGAGATTTTCTCCCCCTTTATCTCATATTTACCCTTAATATGGTAATTTCAAATTTTAATTTTCCTATAAAAATGTTGTGGGTATATTTTTTCAACCAATAGTAATTATTGTTAAGAATATTTAAATAATATTAACTAAGGTTAATTTTGAAAAAAAAAGTATGTCCTTAATTTGTCTTAAAAACTCCAGAATGACATCTATTTAAAAATGGAAAGAGTAATAAATTATATCGAATTAAAAAAAATTGGAAAAATATCTAGAAGATTGAGAAATATCTTTGAAAAATATATGTAGAATATTTTCACAAACTCTAATATTAAATTACGAAACGAATATTTAAAAAATATTAATTTAAAACTTTGAAAAAAACTGCCCCAAATTTGAAAACCATGGAATTTTCCCGCCAAAAGTTATTGCTAATTCGGGAGATGTGTCTATGAAAAAAATTATAATGGATTTAGAAAAAGATTTGAAAAAATATCTAGAAGATTGACAAAAATATTTGAAAAAAATATATACAATAAATATTAATAAACTATATCATATTTTTAAAAAATTGGAAAAAATATCTAGAAGATTGAGAAATATCTTTAGAAAATATATGTAGAATATTTTCACAAACTCTAATATTAAATTACGAAATGAATATTTAAAAGAATATTAATTTTAAACTTTAAAAAAAGTATGTAGAATATTTCCACAAACTCTAATATCAAATTAGAAAATGAATATTTAAAATAGAGATTAAATTTTTTTGTAGTCATGTAACTTTATATCGTTTTGAAATTGATCTCAATTATTTTGACTTTTTGATTTTGGTCTTGTAAATTTCCTAAAATTTTGAAATTGGTCCTGTAAGTTTCCTAAAATTTTGAAATTTGTCATTTTCACCTGCTGCAGCAGGTTACCAAGTAGGTAAACACTACATATGCAATTATTTTATTTTTCTCTTTAATTTCGAAACGCCAATTGAACTTTTTTAATCCTAATAGTTTTGATTTAATACAATTTGTAAATTAAAAAACAAAATGAATCGGGTTGATTTACTGGGTCTAAACTGACCCAAAAATAAATAAAAAATTAAATCAATATACGCTGAAAACCACTTCCCCTTCCTAAAAAGTTACAAAAACAAATCCCGACACAAATTATTTGGATTAAAAAAGTTTAGGTGGCATTTCAAAATTAATAAAAAAAGTAAAGTAATTACATAGGTGGGCAGTTACCTGTTTGGTGACCTGCTATAACAGGTTAAAGGACCAATTTCAAAATTTTTGATAATTTACAGGACCAAAATAAAAAAGTCAAAACAATCAGGACCAATTTCAAAACAAAGCAAAGTTACAGGACTACAAAAAATTTAAACCCTTATAAATATATAATTATAGTTAGCAAACAAATTAATATCTTATTTTATTTAGAGTATTTAGAAAGAAAAAAAAAGACCGAATCGTATAACTATTACATAAATTGTTAATTTGATGACGGAGAATATGCTAATTATGCAATCATAATTGTGCATCACACGAGTGCAATTACTAGTAATATTAAAAAATATATTTTATCGTAAATTTGGGTTCACACGAGATGAAATTTGAGGGGTGAGGATTATAATTAAGGCAAAAACTTGTATGCAATATTGCATACAAGCCATATGTGCAATTATAGGTTAATTGGACTTTTTTTTTTCGCAGGCCTGGAATGCGTGGGTCGGGCAGGGCTTCTTCTTCCTCGTGTCGCATCGCGCAGCCGTCAGATTTCTTCAGTTTTGATTTTCACAACTCTGTTTTTCAGGTTCTTCCTTCTCCTCTCTTCCCCTGTTCTTCTTTTTCTTTTTTCTCTTCCATATTTTTCTCAATTTCTTCAGTTTTCTCATCATCACAAATTTACAGGTTCTTCTATACTATTCTCACGCTGTTGTTTAAATTTTATAATCTTGGATTGAGGATTTTTTTTTCGCGCTTGTACTGGTTTTTGTTCATGTAGTAACACTCGTTTGTTCATTGGGTAACACTCTTTTGTTCATGTAGTAACACATCAAATTGTTCTTTAAATCTGTAATTTTGGACTGTGAATTTCTTTTCGCGCTTGTTCTGGTTTAGGTTTTTTTAACATGTTTTTCTTCATAGGGTAATACTTTTTGTTCGTGTAGTAACACATGTTCTTTTAGTAATATGTAACACTGTATATATGTCGTGTTACCATATGAACAACAATGTGTTACCATATGATAATGTATTTAAAAAAAATGTAATTTTTATTTCACGTAGTAACACATTTCGTTTCTATAAGTATCACATTTTTTTCATGTAGTAACACATAAAAAAAAATATTTTAAAAATTATGTGCTCAATAGGAATTGAACCTGCGACCAAATATATTAACAGCAAACCTAAACCACTAGGCTAAAACACATATTTGATAAAGATATCCTTCTATATGTATATATCTGCCCGCACCAACCCATAGTCCACAACCCTGACCCGCCCCGCCCGACCGCGCCCGCTCCGCCCAACCCGACCCGTGTCTGACCCGCGAATCTTTAAAAAATTTAACTTAAGGGCGCGGCTACTTACACCCATAAAATTACTAAGTACACCAATTACTAAATTAACTCACCACATTTTTTGTTTATTTTTTAACTTTTCTTAGTACACCCTTAAAAGATTACAATTATAACCTTAATACAATTTAACACACCCACCAAATTAAAATACAATTTTTGGATTAAGAAAAAACCCTATTCGACACCCCACCCCACCCCACATATCAATTCGACGACAGAGACGTTCACTCGGCGTTTCTGGCTTTGGCTAGAGTTGGATGTTGATAGCATGAGAGCTGATAAAATTTTAAATCGTAATTGATATTCAGGAGGTCAAAGATGGTCAACCAGCAAGTTGTAATGACTGACCTTAATTTAGGTGGCATTTTATTAACACAATTCATGGAAATTGATGATCTAACTTATTCTTATTCTTCTGTTTTCAGTTTCATAGCCAATTTATGGCTTCAATTATCAAGATGAGCAAGTAAAATACCAAATGCGTGTTTCTGTTACTTTTTGAATTGTTTCTGATTATAGTTTTAAAATTAAAATGATTAATATACATTGATAATATATTTATGTGTGTACTGCAAATTATGATGAAAGAAGATAAACTTACCATTTGAATACTTGGTGATTTTTGGTCGTTTTTATTTCTTCTTGAAGAAAACTTAGGATTTAGGGTTTTTATTTTTTATTTTTTGGTATGGAAATATAAAAACAAGAAGATAGTGTGATTTTTTTGTTTGTGTTTGATGGGCTTTTTAACGTGGGTTTAAAAGAAGTGGGTGGATTTAGCAAATTTAATATTTTTATTTTAATACAAATGATATAATAGTATTTTTCATTAAGGTTATTTTTGTAAAATAAAAAAAGTGGGCATACTTAGTAATTTTTGGGTGTGAGTAGCTGCGCCCTTAACTTAATTATAGTGTATTGCACATATCAATAGGGTGCAATATTTCGCAAGTCCTTCTCTATAATTAATGATCGAAAATAAAATAGGAATGTTCATTTAAGATTATAGCTAGCAGATGTCACTTATTTAATAAGTGGCATCCTTAGTAAACATTAAACTCTATCCTCCATTAATGGTTACATTATCTTCCATTAATGAACACCGAACTATGTTGATTTTTCATGAACAAAAAATGTGATTCTAGTACAGAAATATTAATTCTTCTTTTTTCATTAATGTGTTATTATATAAATAAACATGTGAATCTAATGAACAAAAATATAATATTCATATACATAAAATGTTATACTGCATGAACAAAAATATGATTTCAGTAAAATTAAAAGATATTTTACATGAACAAGAAATATAATATATATATATTTAATAATGTGTCACTATATAATCCGCCAACATCTAATTTTATCTAATAATGTGATATTAATAGACCAAAAATATGTATTATGAAGCTATATATGATAAATGAAATTTACAAGATCAAAGAAAGAGACGATTGGTATGACTCGTCACTTGATTCGGCGTAAATGAAGTGCAAGTGAAGAACAACACAATCCACTAAAACATAAATTCATGGAGTTGTGGTATACCAAATTGATCAAGTGAGGTACCAAATTAATGGGCTCATAGAGACAAAGAAGTTGGCATGTGACACGTCCCTTCACTAGCCAAAAATTCATTCTTTGTGAATAAAATACAATGTCAATTAAAATAATGAATGGGCCCGACAAGACTCATAAATGCGATTTAAAGTGTCTGAATTTATTATCTTTGAAAAGTCACTTATTTACATTAAAAATTGCAACTATTAATATGGAAACATAATTGCATGCTTCTGATTAAAATAGTTGCACGTTTTACATTTTGTATAGTTGCATCTTCTAAATACTGTTATGAATCTTGCAAGACCTTGGAAAGACACATTTAAACCCACTCTAAAAATAAAGTGTATATTTTCATAAAAGATATAAGAATATATTTAATATACAAACAAATAAAAAAAGTGAGAATAAATTTGATGGACTGATAAAATATTATTATATTTTAACATTGTTTTATGGATAAACTAAATTTTGATTAAGATTAGAAATAACATTTATGTGAATTTGTTCACATAAACCCCATTCCGCCTTCGTCCATCCATCTAACAAAATCACACGCTTGTTACTTTTTATAATAATTTACGCACTTTTCTTATTTAAAATTCAAACGTCTCAAAATAATTTGTTCACTTTATAATTGGAAACTTTCTATAAACTTTACGTCTTTATTTTCACAAAATTCATAAATTTACATAAAATGTCATCACTTATGAAATACATATACACAATTGATAGTACAATTCATTTATTTACTTTATACATGAAATTACCCTGCTTTTTTATTATGTGTGTCCATCAAACGTCAAATGATGCAAGTTAATTCGGGATAGAGGATGTATAAAATATTAAAATTCATTTGAATTTGTTGAATAGAATTAACGAAAACTCTACTATCACTATTTATGCCGTGATGTTGTGAGTTCGAGTCATCATCTGCTCGATAAAAAGAAAAAAAAAAAGAATTACTGAAAAATCATACAAATTTGAAAATTTTACATTGGAATTAAACCCCAGTTGCAGGTGCAGGTGGGTGTGTGCACAGTAAATCCCGAGCTTCACCACCATAAAATAATGGAATACCAACACTTCCGCCATTTTTGATCTTCAACAACACCATCATTCCCTTCCCTTTCCTTCTCTCTCATCACATCTTCCAACCCCCCATCTTCATCTTTCTCGCCTTACTCTTTCTATGCGTATCTTTGTTCTTTTGTCCCCTTTCCTTTTCCTTCAAATCCCCCATTCTTAACAACATGCCTTCAATTCCCTCCTCTCCCCAGTTTTTTCCCCGCAGATCTTCAACCGCCGCTACTGTTGTGCCTTGAGAACACCTGCCTTGGCTCTCTTCTTCACAGAGAGACCCCTTTCATACCCTAATTCAATTCCCTCGCGTAAAAACAGGGCTAAAAGCTGTAAATCCCCCTAAAATCAGCAATAAAAGCGCACGAATTCTGTTTATTTGCCTTTACTAGTGTGAAATTGTGGTGTTGAAGGGCGGTTTTCAATTTCTGGTGTGAAAAAGGAGAAAGGAAAAAGTAGAAACCGAATAGTTTTGTCTGTTTGCGTATTGTTTATACATACACAACAAAGGCTGCTTCGCTTTCGTTGAGCAATTTTGGCTGGTACCTTTTATCATAAGGTAAGTGGTGGAATAAGAAGTGTGTTTCTCACCCAACCTAAAAAGAAGCTCCAGTATCTTCTGCCTCAATCAAGATCCTCCATCTTATCCATCTGATGTCACTCCGATTTTCTCTCATCAATTAAGCAATAAAATAAGCCGGAAAATCAACGGAGAATCTTTGTCGATGAAACTGTGAAAGTGTCTTCAGAGAGTCGGCGTTTTCGAGAAATTGCGGAATTGTGTTGGGGGAAATGGCTATGGTGGCGCATCATCATAGAGAGAGTAGCAGTGGGAGCATAGATAAGCATCTGGATTCCGCCGGGAAGTATGTCCGGTACACGGCGGAGCAGGTTGAGGCGTTGGAGAGGGTCTACGCGGAGTGCCCTAAGCCGAGCTCGTTACGGCGGCAGCAGCTGATTAGAGAATGCCCCATTCTTTGCAACGTTGAGCCCAAACAGATTAAAGTCTGGTTTCAAAATCGCAGGTGAAGGACTGAATCTCGTGATACATCCATGTTTTGATTTGATTTTTCTTTTTAATTGACCTTTTTCTTGATTTAAATGCTTTTTGTATATCCTTTTTGGGTTGTGATTAAGGCAAAATATTGTGTAAACCAGTTTTACCGTGCAACTTGTTTGCATTTTGCGTGTATTTATTTAACAGTATTAGTTGTTTCATTAAAAGGTATTAGTTGCAAAATCAGGGTACAGTAAATCTGGTTCACACTTCACACAATACCAACTCTGTGAGTGTGATTAATTGCTTGATTCATATGCGCATCTTGGATCTTGATAGCTTTTGAGATTCTTAAAAATATTCTTCGAGGATATGCTTTTGTCATTTTTGGGGTCGATTTGATTCAGAATTAGCAATGTAATTTGATAGAAGTTGAATGTTTTTTTTTTTTTGTGAATGAATGAATGCAGATGTAGAGAGAAACAGAGGAAAGAATCCAGCAGGCTTCAGAGTGTGAACAGAAAATTGAGCGCCATGAATAAGCTTCTGATGGAGGAAAATGAACGCCTGCAAAAGCAGGTTTCTCAGCTTGTATGCGAAAACGGTTTCATGAGGCAACAGTTGCATACCGTATGTTATTCCTGTCATTTTTTATTGCCTCTGCTTTAGATGAATTTGCCTTTTGGTTTATGAATACAAGTATGAGTAGTTGTTGTGAATCCCTTTCTTGATAAACACAAGTATGCTGTCAATTCGTGAAATTGCACAGTGCTTTTTAATGTTAATCTACCATTTAAATTCTGGAAATAGTTTTATCTCCTTTATGCTATATGAAATTGCTGTAGTTATGGAAATCTATAATTTAAATCTGTATATGGTGCTATCTCTTTATTACTTTTCAGCTTTTAGAAACTTACTTTGTGGAAATTTCTCCAGGCGTCTGCACCAAACACTGATGCGGGTTCTGAGTCAGCAGTCATTACACCTCAACATTCCCTAAGAGATGCTAACAACCCTGCTGGGTACTTAACTGATACTATTTTCTTTTTTCATTATTTTCTCACATATAGAGAAATGCAGAACTCACCTTATTTTCCCTTTCTATCTTGGCAGGCTCCTATCAATTGCAGAGGAGACCTTGGCAGAGTTCCTGTCGAAGGCTACAGGAACTGCTGTTGATTGGGTCCAGATGCCTGGGATGAAGGTTTGGGTCATCTAAGATGCATTTCAGCTATATTTTTTGTTTTTTGTTTTCATCTTTTATTTTCTTGTTTCAACCGATGATGTAATGCTTTCATTCCTAATACTTACAATCAGCCTGGTCCGGATTCGGTTGGTATCTTTGCCATCTCACAAAGTTGTGGTGGAGTGGCTGCTCGAGCTTGCGGTCTTGTTAGTTTAGAACCCCTGAAGGTAAATATCTTTGATACATGCTCGCTACATCTACTGTGTTGCACAAATTAGATCTTTCCTGAAAACTGAAGAGTAACACTTTACTTTTTATTAAAACAACTAATACTGTTTAGTGCAGTAACTAATACGTTTTGAAAATACACACTAAACACGGTGCAACTGATGTGCACAAGTATTTGCCTATACTGAAAGGTGTCTAATTTCCAGATAGCAGAGATCCTAAAAGATAGAGCATCTTGGTCCCGTGATTGTCGGCGCCTTGAGATTTTCACTACATTTCCTGCGGGAAATGGAGGAACCATTGAATTGTTATATACACAGGTAATGTGTGATTTGTCATTATAATTATTATTTTTATCAAGAATTCCGACTCCAGAGAATTGATAACTCTGTTTGCATTCAGACATATGCTCCAACTACTCTGGCTCCAGCTCGTGATTTTTGGACTTTAAGATACACAACAACATTGGAGAATGGCAGTTTCGTGGTATGCATATTTTTTTATATTGCCAGCTCCTTGTAGGTTTCTAGTGATGATCTTTTTTACCCGATATTTGTTGCATAAAAGACTAGATTTTCGTGCCATGATGTATATATAGTTGGAACATGTTTAGGACCTTGATCTTTGGCATTGTACAAGATTGCCTTCATGCCATAATGCATAAATCGTTGGAATATGTTTAGGACCTTGATCTTTGGTGCGGCACCAACTTTGCCTTCAAGTCCCCCATTCATCATCATTTTTATCTTTCTAGTGATGGATAATTCTCCTATTGTCATTCGCAAAGTCTTATATATCTAAGGGGGCGCTTGGTTCATAATTCTTCAATGGGAATGGGTATGAAAATGAATATAGGGTAGTTGTGGTGGTTAATGATCTTCATCATTCTACATAGGAGGTGGCGAGACTCAAAATAAGTTAATCAATACCCTCTTTTGATTAAACATCTCCTCCTCCCCTATAATCATTTCACTTTTCCTTAACCAACAATCATTTTTTGTCCCAACTTATTCTAATAATAGAGCATATACTAACAATGCAACCATTATTCTCATTGTAATTCACTTTTCAGTAATTCTCATTACCATTCCATTGAAGTATTTCTACCAAGTGCTCCCTAAGTACAACACCCACAACCCCAGATGGTGGGTTGTGGGGTTAAGTTGCACTAACATTTAACTGCTTGTTCTTAATATACCTGAATTATGTCAGGGTTCTTACTCAGTCTTTGCGGTGTTTGTAACCCAATAAATTTTTGTAGTCAGTGTGGAGATGTGAATTTGATTGATGTTACTCATGTATAATCCATGAAGGTATGTGAGAGATCGCTTTCCGGTTCTGGGGCTGGTTCAAATGTAGCTGTAGCATCACAGTTTGTTAGAGCTGAAATGCTTCCGTCTGGATACTTGATTAGGCCATGTGAGGGTGGAGGGTCAATTATTCACATAGTAGACCACCTCAACCTCCAGGTTTTTTTTTTTTTTTTCCTTCATGAGCTCCATCAATTTCTTATTAAGATGGACTGTAAATCGATCTACTTTCTTCCAGGCATGGAGTGTGCCAGAGGTGTTGAAGCCGCTTTATGAATCATCAAAAGCTGTGGCACAGAAAATCACAATTGCGGTCAGTGCTATGCATATGAAGCTTTTACATATTATTGATTCTAGTTTTGGCTTATGGGGTTGAGACAAAGTTCTTTATCATATAGATAAATTTGATTGGATGTTTGAAATTGAACAAATGAATACAAACTTTGAAGCTTATGTAATTAACTTTGCCTCGAACACCCTCCAATTCTTTTTTGAATACTATAAATATTAAAATTTTAAAATTATATTTAATGAAAAAAAAAAGAAAAAAAAATATATATTATTTTTATGTATTCTTTAATAATTATCTGGAGTAGTATTTTTTAATGCAATTTTAGATATTAGCAATGCAATTATTATACAATGATTTAAATTATGATGAACTAAAGCATAAAAAATGAAAGATGGTCATATCTAGACAATATCGATACTATTTCACATGTTATTAGCATAATGATCGAGACTTTATTAAAATATATTAAAAGCAAAATTGGTCATTTTTGTTAATTGATTATATATTTTGAGAAACTTTGATGAAATTGAAAATTATTATTCTTAATTGGAAACCCTGAACATAATTTCTGGCTCCGTCAGCACAATAGTTGATTTCTCATTTGTTTGTTCCACTTAATGGACATGGTTGATAACTTACATCTTTTCCTGTTTTGAATGTTAATCTACAGGCATTAAGATATATCCGGCAGATAGCACATGAGACGAGTGGCGAAGTAGTTTATGGTCTCGGTCGACAACCAGCTGTTCTGCGCACCTTCAGCCAGAGGCTAAGCAGGTCACTTGATTTCTGTGTGTGTGTTTTCTTTCTGTGTCTATCTGTCTACTGTGCACACTGGATATGGTCATGTAAGTTTATATGTTTTTTGTAGGAATGTATATATTGTGGTGATTGTTAATAATTTAATCGTTCTCACTGCAGAGGCTTTAATGATGCTATTAATGGCTTCAATGATGATGGCTGGGCATCATTGAGCTGTGATGGCGCTGAAGATGTAGTAGTTGCGATTAGTTCAGCAAAGAACCTAACTAGTGGTTCAAATGCTCTTTCAGTGCTTGGAGGGGTTCTCTGTGCAAAAGCATCTATGCTACTTCAGGTGCTTGTGTTATCCAATCGAACTGCTATGGATAGTGCTTAGGACTAATTAAAATTTTCTGTATAGACATTACCTCTCGTACTATTTATGTGTTTTGTTTTGGTTGTTTACTTCATTTATTATGGAAATGATCTTTAGCTTCAAGACCACCTAATAGGCTAATATATAATAACTTCTAATGAAGCCCTGTTTTACTGTTCTGGCTGCTAGACCATGTGACAAGTCGTAGAACCTAGACATAGGGTAAAAGTTTACTTTAAAATTGATTCTTGAAATTGTAACAATTAATTAAAAAGTTATAGGTTGCAATTGCCATTGACTGCATTTGTAGTGTAAATCTTGACTAATTTCCCCCACAATTGTTTGAGTAAGTCTCTTGTACACCAGTTATACGCTGCAACTGAAAAAAACTAATTGTGTTCAGTGAAAGCAACTAATATTGACCAACTAATACCTTTTAGTAAAACAATCAGTACCATTAGAAAATGCACTTGAGTTGCATGGTACACACCTGGTGTATACAAGGCTTTGTCCAATTATTTTAATGGAGAGCTCCATATATCGAGAGAGTGAGAGTCCGAATATAGACATATGATTTCGTATGAGGCCAACATATATGCAAAGTATTAGTACTTCGCTTTCTATTTTTCTGGTCGGAACACAAATCACTATTACTTTGCACTGAGTTTAATTCCAAAAGAAACTACATATCGAGCTCTAAATAAAATATATGCAAAGTAAACTTAATATATACATTAGGTTTGCTGAGCCAAGCAATTGTTGGACTAACATACATCCTTTAATGGTGTATTTATTAGAATGTCCCTCCGGCAGTGCTGGTTCGGTTTTTGAGGGAGCATCGATCGGAGTGGGCAGACTTTAACATTGATGCCTATGCTGCCACATCCTTAAAAGCAAGCACATACACCTATTCTGGAATCAGGCCTACAAGATTCACTGGAAGCCAAATAATTATGCCTTTAGGTCACACAATTGAACATGAAGAGGTATGTGTTCTTTTCTCTAATAACTTTTAGTCTGAATTACTCAAGGGTTTTGTTTTAACCACATCTTTTATTTTCTCACAGTTTCTTCAGTAATATTTCCATTCAGAATAAAGAATTCCTTAAAATATTGATATTCTCTCAAGCTTTGTGTTTTGCAATATAGACGCTTGAAGTTGTTCGTTTGGAAGGACACCCACTTAGTCATGACGATGCTTTCGGATCCAGGGACATTCATCTTCTACAGGTTCTGTTTTGTAATGACGTAAATGGCCTCAATGCTTTTTAAAAAATTGCACATTTTGAACGTATCTATTTTTATGTACAGATGTGCAGCGGAGTTGATGAGAGTGCAGTGGGAGCCTGCTCTGAGCTCATTTTTGCACCCATTGACGAGATGTTTCCAGATGATGCACCATTGCTGCCTTCTGGTTTTCGAATAATTCCACTTTTTTCTAAACCAGTTAAGTTAAAGCATTATGTGTACTTGATTTGTGTATCCTATATCTTCTCTCTTTTTTTTTTTTTTTTTCTAATGGGGAGTTTACAATTCTTTAGCAAGTAGGAAAACAACATTTATTAGTTTACATAGAAATTAGTTTTCCAACCTGACATTTATTTGTTTACCCTTATTTTGGTTTCAGTCGACAACTCGACATTCACGAATTGACGATAGTCCTAGAACTTTCAATTTTTCGATATTTTAGCCGGATAACCGGCTGTAGCAGGTGACACATCCGGTTGATCATTTAGACTATGCCGCGTGGACCAATCAGACTCTGGCATGTCAGCGTCAACCGAATATTTCATGTCCTACAACTGTTTACCACCCTAAAATGTTGAACAATTGATAGTTTCCGGACTTTTTCAATTCGTGAAAATCGAAAAGTCTGAAAATAGGTGCAACTTATGGGACTAAAAAAACTATTTTCTCCAACACAATGGGACTGAGTAAAAAATACTCGTTAACTTATCTGTATACCCTTCATTATCATTGTCGAATATTGCCCCATCATCTTAATGGTTCTAACTGGTGAGCTCTCTAACAGGGTGATTCACAGGAGGTGTTGACTTCACACAAAACTCTAGATTTGACATCGAGTCTTGAAGTGGGCCCAGCAATGGGCCATACAGCAGAAATTGCATCAACATCTTACAGTGCACGATCAGTATTAACTATTGCTTTCCAATTCCCGTTTGAGAGCGGTTTACAGGATAACGTTGCTGTAATGGCACGCCAATATGTCCATAGCGTGATCTCCTCAGTGCAGAGGGTTGCAACAGCCATATCTCCGTCGGGATCAAGCCCTACGGTGGGGCCAAAGGTGTCACCAGGCTCTCCTGAAGCTGTAACACTTGCACATTGGATCTGCCAGAGTTATAGGTATTTCTACAACCCCCCAACACACACGCAAAAAAAATTGTACCAACAGTTTTACGGTGCAGTTACTATCACCTTTCAGTGAAAACAACTTTTTCTTTTCTATGGAAACAATGAATACTAACAAACTAATGCCTTAGTTTGAACAGCTAATACATTTTAAAAATACACTTGAATTGCATGGTGTACCTGGTTATACAAGTTTTTGTCATAGAAATTCTGCTTTTGTGAGATTTATTTTCTATCATTTGCAGCTTCCATATGGGATCAGAGTTGCTAAGTCCAGACCCTACGAGTACTGAATCAGTATTAAAAACACTTTGGCATCACCAGAATGCTATCTTGTGCTGCTCCTTGAAGGTACCCATGCTTCTGCATTATTCATGTCTAAATCTTTCTCATGTGTGACGTCTCTCTTATGGTTAAAACTAGTAATTCTATTCTGGTTTGAATACTGATAAATTCTAGCATCAAATTGTTTGGTGTGAGACAGATGATAGGAATTTAAATTAAATTTATTTTGTCCCCCTACAAATTGATCTTTATTAAACAAAATTAATAATATATGAATTTTATGAGAGATTATACATGTGAATGTCTCACAATTATTTAATATATTATATAGCTTTTAACTGCGCACTAAATTCACCACAAATGCTAAAGTTTATAAAATGGTATTAAAATACAATAAAACTTATGTAAGTAAAAATAAAAATAAAAACTGAATTCAACTTATATAATTAAAATCAATACAAAAATCACTTTAAATAATCAAAATTAATATTTCAGATATCAATTTTAATTTACATACAAAACATGGATGTCAAACTAAATTCGTAAATAGACAATTAGTTTAATGTATAGTGCGTTGATAAAAAGATTTGAAATGAGTCTTTTCATTAAAGCCTCTCTCTCTCCAGGCTATGCCAGTTTTTATATTTGCGAATCAGGCTGGGCTAGACATGCTGGAAACAACTCTAGTTTCTCTGCAAGATATAACTTTAGATAAGATATTCGATGATCCTGATCTAAAGGCATTATTCTCCGGATTTTCTAAGATCATGCAACAGGTGATTTCAGCTTGCAGAAACATTATACACATTTTAGATTTATTAATTGCTGCATCATAATCACCATAGTATTTCCCATTTAATTTGATTTACATTTGTAGGGATTTGGTTGCTTGCCTAGCGGTATCTGCATGTCAACAATGGGACGACATGTCTCGTATGAACAAGCCATTGTTTGGAAAGTCATCGCAGGAGACAACAATACTGTCCATTGCCTAGCTTTCGCATTTTTAAATTGGTCGTTTGTTTGAATCTCAAAAATCAAGATGAAATGATAGTCTGGATGGAAAATGAGGGAGGTATTGAAAGGTTTATTTTTTGTTTTTATAATTCTCGAGTTTACTTTTTTTTTTTTTAATTCTTTTGTTAATTTAGTAAAATAGGTATTCACATGTGGTGTAAAATTTTGATTCGATGTAAATTCTTGTGGTAGTCTTGATCTATGGACGAATTATTTCTCGCTTCATAGTCGATGTGATGTTCGTTGTCTCTTTTCATTGCCATAAATCTTGTATTTCTTGTTCAAAGATGAAATATTTGACGCATCAATTTAGAATTCTCACTTTATGATAAGGCCAAATAATCAAATATATCATATTTATGAGTTTTCAAATTTTAATATATATTTTTTTCTCTCTCCAAATTTATTTTCACTTAATATTTAAAAATATCCTGAATCATTATTTTCGATAAAATTCGTCTAATGTGGTCATTGAAGCCGAGGTCATTTGTCTTTGCTGACGTGTACATATTAAAATATAAAAAAAATAAAAATATCATCACTTAAAAGAGAAGATGTGGGATATAAAAACATCTCGGGTCATTATTTTTTTATTTTAGGTGGTGATATTTTTTATTTTATTTTAATAGTTACACGTCAGCAAAATAAGTTAACTTCAATGACCACATTAGACGAATTTTACCGAAAAAAATGATTCGGGATATTTTTAAATATTAAGTGAAAGTATGTGCTAAATTCGATTATTTAGCCTTGTGATAATTCTCATTTTGAATTAAGATTCGAGAGACATTTTAGATAGGTGTTGCAGTGAGATTAATGTAGTATTGGTGAAGTCTAGAGTTGCATTATGGCATACACTCTTATTAGGCTTGGCAATGGGGCTGGGGCCAACTCTCCATCCCCGTCTTTGCGAGATTCGTGATTCCCCGCCTTATTCCCGGGAAACTTTGAGGGAAAAATTATTGCCCTTTCCCTGCCCCGTGGGGGATTCCTATCATCACGGGAATTGGGGACCTCCATCCCCATTTTTTTGTTTTAAAGATTTTATTTTTACAATATAAATATCAAATACATAAAATACAATCATGTTTAAAATTCGAATTATAAATTTAAAGCATACACAACAATAATAATTTTTCATGATAATTCATATGACAGCAATCATACAACACTTATTCAAAATTTTAACATCCATTATTTTATTTGTTATGAAAGAGTGAGATAAGAATTTTGTCAATATAAAAATTATTTGTATTCTTTAGATTTATTAATTAATATATATATATATATATATATATATATATATATATATATATATATATATATACGCCCCATTTATTTCGTCCCGTGAAATTTACACGGGAATTCCCCGCCTGATCGGGGAAGATCCCCTTTGGGAATCCCCACTGCCAAACCTAACGAGAGTGCATAATGAAAATAATTTCTATTAATATTGCTTAATAATTTTTAATATACCAGTAATAAGAATAAAAATAAATAATTGATTACTATAACAATGCAATCAATAACCCAATAATGATTGACTTTTTAATAATAATCATTATCACTTTCATTTTCAACTCATATCAGGCTGCCTTAGTTTTCTTTGCCTATGAAATTTGCTCCCACATGCGGAAAACAAATAGTGTGGTTGAAAGTTACACCAATTGCACGGTTCAACCAGCACACAAAAATATTATTCATCATGTGGACCATTTGCAGAAAATATTATATAATTATTCATCATATTCATATGGACCATTTGCAGCGGGGTCGATTGTAAAGACCTATATAAAAAGATTTGAAGTGGTACCTTTTGATCCTCCACTTCATCTACCCACACAACCCCTGACGTTATGACACAACAATTTGAAATCACACCACGGCCACAGCAATATCAACTATAGTACAGAAAACAGCACTGAGCATGCACTGAATGTACATATACACATAGCATAAGCTGTTTGGGAGTAAATATACATAGCTAATTACGATACACACGGAGCACAAAAGGAGTAGAATTAATCCTTCACACCGACAAAAATATTTCATTGATCATGGATGTGTTCTTCATCTTGATGCCAATGACCAGAAATTTAACAAGAAAGAAGGTAAAGCGGTAAACCAGCTGAGGAAAGTCATAGCTGTAGCAGTTTCGAATTCTGTGCAATGGTTCTTACCACATGCCCCCAGGTCGTTCCCGATTAGAACCGTAATGCCAGCAGATGCACACGCTGCTGCAAATGTTAGGTTAGAAGTTACCTGCAGCAGACAACCAGAAGGTTAGATAATAAAAAAGAATGGTGTTTCTTACTTCATTTATTCAGCAAGCAAACGATTTCGCTAGTAGTAAATAGTAAATACACGGAGAATCACGGTGATGAAGATGGTGGAGAAAATGTTCTTTTAGGCCGGTAACTTTGAGAATTGCAAAAAGGACATTAATTTTACGGGCCCACAAATTATTGATAATACTTTTAAATTTATGTTTATGTGAGAGATTAAACTTGTCAAAAAAAAAAAAGGCTTCTGTTTACATAATCTTGATTCAATTGATTTCATGCTAAACTTATTGAACAATCTCTTTTCGATACACCCTTGTTTATTTGCCCCCTCTATACATCCTTAATAATTTGATTTTAACATCAAGACAATTATAAGAATACTGAGCAATGCATTTTGCACGCCCTTGAGAGTTGATTTTTAACATCAAGACGGTGTTTATACCAAAATTATAGCTACAATAACAATCTGATGCGGAGCAGATCAGTCAGTTTAGCAACCAATATTATAAGAATGGGAGGGAAAAAAATTTGTTGTAATCTAAGTAGCATAATGGTTTAGATATGTTGTTGAATTAATAAAGACAAACATAAATAAACTAATGTGTGAAATAGGGGAAACTATAGATCACTCTTCTCACATCGGAGAGTTGCAATGTTTAATACTACCTAAGCACAAGATAATGCATAAAAAAAAATATATCAAACAGCCAACGATCATTATTTTAACTTACTTCTAAATATCCAATGCTAAAGAAGTTAAACTAAAGTGGAATCATTTAGATTAACCCGACATGCTTCTACACCAGATGATAGATCAAGCCCCTAGTCACCAGATTCCTTTACCATATGCAATTATGCATTACTTAAAACTTAAGAGAGAGAGAGGGAGGTAGAAGTAATTAAACATTCACACTAACATAGAATGAGAAATCAAAGAGTGAATAAGTGAATCAATTATCATAATCATCTAGCTCGCCAGCAGAATGATTTATGAATATATGATCTCTTCAGCTTGCGAACAAACTTACCCCATCACCGACAGCAAATAAACTAACGACTCGAGGATTCTGCAAACGACGCCCCACAAGAAGTGCATAAGCATCCACAATTGCTAATACAAGGCTCCACAGGCTCTGCAAACCGGCAGCTGCTACAAGGTAGCTAAGAAAAGGGAAAACTAAATAAGGAAAAAAAAGTGATTCCATTGCTGAATATATAAAACCAATCATACTTCTACTAAGGAACATCTTCTTCAGCAAATGGAAGACCCCATAAAAGTCGTTGACTGATATTCTTTGAATACACACACAGGCATGAAAAAATACAACTTCTGAATCTTTTCTTCACCCCGGAGAATATAAGAATGATGTACAGGTCATTCTGCCAGTTAAAGTTTCCTATCTTGACCCTATATATAATTCTATTTGATTGTATGTGCAAAGAGTCGAGCATAAAAATTAAAAATGAGAAAAGCTCACATTACACAAAACAAAATTTATGTCTCAGAATACTGAATTAGCACCTTCTCAAAATGCCAGATGGAAATGACAATACAAAAGTGGCATTATGTTCTATCAGTCTACTGAACTAGTTGTGTTACTTGTGTACAATATTGGACATTTTAATGGTCGGCGGATCTTTGTAACTCTAGTCAGGTAACAGATTTATATATCCATAATTATCATCATCAGTTGCAGAAGAATTTTGATATGGTATTCCATGCCTCTAATCTAGCCAATTATCCATAAGTCATAACAGACAAAAACCAAGCATCTTATAAAATAAATGAACTACATATTTCAATCAATGCATCCAAATATCACAGATTCACAATTCACAAATAAGGTAACTTCATTTATGGTAAAAAGCCTCGTATGCAAAAATGATAATTCTATACTTTGGTGCGCCAATTATAGTCAAAAAATTAAGAGAACTCAATATGGACAAAGTCTAGGATACAAATTTGTATACATACAAATCCCAATTGAAACCCAATTTCACTTTACCCAACTCATCCTTGACACGCTTGACCGGGTCATCTTAGACCCGCGAATTAATTAATTTCCTAAATTGTCTGATTTGTACATATACAAATTTGTACAATAGACCTACTCCCTCAATATATAATCCCATAGTTCATCCGTGTGAGTCTTCCTACGCAATTTGCTTCATCTCAGCCTCTCTAGTAATCTTATAACCCAGGATAAATAAGAAAAATTAAGGACCAATCAGCACTATCTTCCGCTATTCACAAATTCCTTTCAGCTTGCACAGACAGTTAATAGATTGACAAGTGTAGCAAAATCATCCCCAAACACAGCACATATAGCAACAAAAAAACAATAAAAAAACTGTTCCGAAACCTAATTCAATCCAAACTCCGTAACGACCGAGTTTATCAACCAAGGAAACGATTAAAGCATAATTGATTTACCAGAAAGCAGTGACCGACGGGAAGTCCGCGGTGGTCGCCATTACAGAGAGCGCCACAGCCGCGAACAGAAACTGAGACACGCGCAGCACCAGACCGCCGACTGTACCCGGCATACCTTGGAGATCCATCATCCTCACGCGCGGTAGTGGCGCGTTCCTTGCACCCTCGGTCTGCAACGGCGGCGCCTCCACGGGATGCACCACCCCCTGGCTCAAATTCATCTCTCTAGAGAAAATTTATCTGCCCTAACTATGAATTATTCCCCAACTTCAACGAACATAAAGCGGAAAGGATGTGCGAGTGAAGAGGCGAAGGACCTCAGTGAAGAAGACCTAGTTTCGATCTACGACGACGGCGGCGGCGGCGATGAGATGTCGCCAGGTGAAATCGCCGGCGGAGCGAATTTCAGGCGCGGCGGGGGACAGTGTAAATGAGCTGGGGACCACTTGCGCGGCAGTTGTTGTTGTCGAGTAGTAAATTATTCGCAAGAGCTTACTTTTTATTTGTAGTGTGTATGAAATCAAGACTTGATTTATTGTTCACAATTAGTATCCCTTAAATTTAATGAAGAGGTGTGGTAATTATTCAAAAATAGGTAATGATCTAACATATTTACAAGAATCTCTTTACACTAATCCTAGCTTTGAATTGATTATCTTTTAGTTCCATTATGCCTCGGGATAGGTCATGATTAGTATTTTAATCCAACTAATCTACTGTTTGGTTTTAGGTTTGTGGGATGAGGGTCATGATATACTTCAAGTCCGGATAGAAAACATATTAAATCCCCTCATGGAGAGATATGTCAATCGCATGTAAAAGATGAGATAATATTACAGATTGTCCTTATATTGTTTGGATAGAATCACAAGAATGGAGTTTTTTTTATCGAAAAAATTTCATTGAAAAAAATGGGTATGGGTAGTACCCAACCTTTACAATGAGGTGGCTAGAAAGCCCAAAAATGTAAAGAACAGACTTACACCAAGAAAGAGTTACTGATGAAGTACAACATTAACAGAGAATTGCTCCAGGCTTTACACTCCAATCATTGAATGATATCTTATTTCTCCATGTTTCTTTTGCATTGATCCAGCTCCAAAGTCTTCTCTTTATGTCTTCCACAATTTCCTTAATCACCAGATTCCCTTGGGAAAAATCATGGCATTTCGGTAGTTCCAAAGTGTCCAAATAATGCACTCCCACAAACCAACCATGAGGGTCTTCCCATCCTTCCCTCCCATAAGTCTACTAAAATGGAGTAGGCTTATTTTCGGGTTAGATGAGAGAACCATGCACAATCCAAACCAATCGACACATTCCATCCAAACACAAGATGCTATCGAACATTCGAATAAAACGTGTCTTACCATTTTGGGTTCGTTGTTGCAAAGCGGGCATTGGATTCCCGCGGCCTGAGGGAGTGTATTCCTTCTCCTGAGGTTTGTTGTGGTTGGAATTCGTTCCCATAGTACTCGCCAAGCATGTACACTTACTTTAGATGGTATCCATTTGTTCCAAATGATGGAGAACGCCTCCATTACTTCTTCCTGGTCTTCCTCGGTATCCCTTATGAGATGGCTATATGCTGATTTTGTTGAGTAGACGCCGTCCAGAGAGAAATTCCACTTCCATCTGGGTCGTGTGAATCCTGTGTAAGAGTGCACCTGTTCACCAAGTCAATAAGATTGTTAAGCAAAGGCAATTCCCTATCAAACAATTCCCTCCTCCATTGCCACTTCCACCTCCATACTCCCTCATTCCACTCCCCCATATCCCTCACACTCATCGAATTATTAAGACACGGTCTATATAATCTGGGACATACTGTTTTTAATGGCCTATCCCCTACCCAAGTATCTTCCCAAAAGCTTGTGTAACTCCCATCCCCAACCACTCTGCTCAAACCCGAAAAACAGCCAACCCCCCATCACCCTCTCCCGTCGCCTTCAACACCTCACCCCACCATCCTGAAGCTCTTCTCCTTCTCCCTCTGTCTAAATCTATCCCTCCCAACCCACCCCATCTCGATCTAATAACTCTTGCCCACATCCCCCCGGATTACAAAAGAATAGCCATACCCATTTGCCCAGAAGAGCTCTATTGAAGCACTCAAGATCCTTCACCCCAAGGCCTCCCCCCGATTTGGATTTACAAATGTTTTGTCATTTGACCCACGAAATTTTACTATTGCACTCACCCCCCCCATAAGAATGTTGGGGTTATACTGAAAAGTATGCTTTTACTTTGTATAACCAAACTGAAGTTTCTTATTTATTTACTGAAATAAATTATTTAATCACTGTTGCATTAAATATGAATGAATGTTATATATGTTTATTGCAAACCCGTTCAATAAGACAGTACGTATTACGTTGTAGTTAATTTGGTGATACCCGATCACTGAAGATCAAATTAATAGCCCTCGTAATTAAGTACAAATTCACAACCCAGATGGAAATGAATGAACCATCATGAACGGTTGAAGTGTGAGACCCAGTTGGTGCATCTTGACCAAGGGATCACACTAAGCGCACTTAGGTCTTGTTGAATGAGGACCTACAAGAGGACAAAATCTTTGGTACTGAATATACAATAATTAGACCTCACTGGTGCGTTGTTTCTTAATCTCCGTCACTTAAATAGGATCGTGTGAAATTAATAACTATTGCTTTGACTTATGATGGGAAGAGAGTCAATGCGATTCGATACCTTATATCTTGGGCAATATTATTAATTACATGACGATTGTTGACATTTAATACGGAGAATTGCGTCTCTGAAATCGTCTTGCTTGATTTGTCCCTTGGTGGGCTCATATCCTTTATCATGTCAAATCTTGCAAGTGGAAATTTATTTTACGGCATGGATAATAATGTTAAGTTCGCCTTTTACTCCAGGACAAATATATTAATTAATATAAAAGCTTTTCGTTGGCTTAATTAATTAATGAACTAAGATAATCTTAAACGCGGGAAATAATGATCGGGAGCCATGTTATATGTGAAATCGTAATATGGGTTAAGATGGATAGTTCAATATTAATTTTATGGTGGAGTAAATTAATATGAATGGACTTGAATAATATTTGGCCCAAAATATTATAGCTTCATAGTCCATTGGAGATCCAATCTTAATTCTCCTAAAGGCCCCCCAAATAGCCCAAAATAAAGTCCAATTAATGAGAGAGAGAATAAAATATTCTTGCTATATTTCCAAGTAGTAATTTTCGAAAATTATGTAAATAAAAGGAAGAAAAGATTGTCTTGATTTTCTTGTAGATATTTTATGGAAAGAGATAATTATTATCCCATAAATTCAAGAAGTCAAATCTTGACTCCTTATATTTTGTTAATTTCGAAAATATCAAGGTAGAAGAGGGAAGGAGATTTTTATGGAAAATTTAATTAAGGAGAAAAAAAATATAGAAGATATATTCAAGATTTTTTTTGGAGACCAAGAAATGATTTTCTTCCTTATTTTTCCAACCCTAATTTTCGCCCCCCCTCCTCCCTATTTATAGGGGATGAGTTCTTCATTCCCAAGTGCAAAATATTTTATTTCTCTCACATTAAAATCGTTCGTTGAAATCTTCCCACCGGATAACGTTCGTGGACTTTGGGGATATATTTGGGAAGACTCTTGGGTTGATTCATCCGGTTGATTCTTCAAGAGGTTAGTAATTCCGTAACTCCTAGTTCCGCATGTTTAGGACTTACGTGAATTATGTGTACGCATGTTGTTTATTATTATGTTGAATTGATTTAGGATTAATTCATGTTAGTAATTAACTGTTTAATTTAAATATGTATTTAAATAATCACCTCGAATAGATCCGGGTACCCCATTTTTCCCAACAAAGAAAGTTCTTTGAAGACACTCAATTTCACTCAAGACATTTTTTGGAGCTCGGTAGGTGGATGTTGGGGAATTAATTGTCCGGATCTATTCGGGATGAATATTTAAATACAAATTTAATTCTAACAATTATTACTAGCATGAATTAATCCTATATTAATTCAAATAATAATTCAACAACAAATCATGCATATAAACAGTTCACATAAATCCTACGCATGCGGAATTGCTACGGGTTTATGTGAACTAACCTCTCGGAGTGACAACCGTTGAGAAGATGGATCCCGTTCACACGAACACACCAAAAAGTCTTCTCAAGTATTCCCTTGCCCTTGTTCAACAATCCGGTGGAAGGAACTCGCGAACAATTTAACAAAAGGAAAAATAAAATTATGTTGCACCACCTTTGTGGATTTCTAATTTTTCCAACACATGGAATTGCACACTCACAATTGAGGTTTTTCGAAAATACACAATCTGTCGACGTTTCAAAATATTTGATATTTTATCGACGCTGATATTTTTCGGAAAAACCAATTTTCGTGTTCACCTGGGGATAAAACATTCATCCCCTATTTATAATGAGGGGTTGGTCGAAATTTTAGGTGAAAATAAAGATGGGAAATTTTTTTTCTTGATCTCCAAGAAATCTTAAATATATCTCATATATTATTTTCTCCATAATTAAATATTCCACAAAAATCCCAACTCCTCTTGTTATGGTATTTTTTGAAAAATAAGGAGTAGGAATCAAAGATTTGGATCTTTTTGAATTTATGAGATATTCTTGTATTCCAAGAATGCATATCTTCCATAATGTATTTTCAAGAAAATCCTTCCTTCCCTTATTTAATCAAAATTTTCGAAAATCCCTTAACAAATAACCAAGTGGGAGATTTCTTGAATTTAATGAGATAATCTTGTATTCCAAGAATACTTATCCTCATTCCATAACAAAATTCAAAGAAAATCTTTTTCCCTCTTTTATTTATTATTTTCGAAAAATATGAATATTAGGCAACAAAATTTATTTTATTTTTAAACACCTTTTTCAGTTATTGGACTTTATGTTTGGGCTACTTGAGGGGCCTTTAGGAGAATTAAGATTGGACCTTCCAATGGATCTTGAATTATCAATATTGAGCCACAATATTATTCAAGCCCATAAATATTAATTAATCCCACTACATAATTAATATTGCACTATCCATCTTAACCCATATTCTCAAATATATGGCTCCTTCTATTATTTCTCGTGTTTAAGATTATCTAGCCCATTAATTAATTTAAGCCACCTGAAATAGCTTTCCATTAATTAATATCCTTTATCCTTGGTTGAATCGGTTCAACATTATTATCCATACCGAAAACAAATTCCACTTGCAAGATTTGGTATGATAAATCTTATGAACCTCCCAAGGGGGCAAATCAAACGCAGCGTACTACTTTGCGATTCTTCAGATAAATCTTAGTAATCGCGTGTGACCGATAATATTGCTCAAGATATAAAGTATTGAATCTCATTGATTCTCTACCCGTCATAAGTCAAAGCAATAATTACTAACCACACACAATCCTATTTAAGGGACGAAGATTAAGAAATAACGAACCACTGAGGTCTAATTCTTCCTGGTTCAGTGCTGAAGAATTTATCCTCCTGTAGGTCCTTGTTCAATGCATCAGTCATGCACTAGTGTAATCTCTTGGTCAAGACAAGTCAATCTGAGCCTTACACTTCAACCTTTCACGATGGATTGTTCATTTCCATCTAGGTCGTGAACCGCATACTTTTAGTTACAAGGAACTGTTAATTTAATCTTTTGTGATCTCGTATCACTAAATTAACTACAATGTAACACGTCTATTTATTGAACAGTTTATCAAAGAAATATATGTAACATTCAATGATATTTAAAGCATTAGTGATAAATAATTTATTTCAAAAATAAGACATAAATTCATTTGGTTATACAAAGTAAAAGCATACTTTCCAAAGATAACCCCAACAATCTCCCACTTATACTCAAAGTGCCGCTTTTAAGTATACTACAACATGTCTCGTGTAGTTCTAATCGTGACATCTAATGTCACCTACACGAACCTAATAATATCTCCCACTTATACTCAAAGCAGATTGGTAACGGTCTTGACACCCATTCCTTCCACATGTCTCTCGAATGTATTCTGAGGCAAACCCTTTGTGAATGGATCTGCTAGGTTGTCTTCTGATGCGATCTTTGCCACCTCTATATCTCATCTCTTAACGAATTCTTTTATAAGATGGTATTTCCTTTCAATGTGTTTGCTGGCCTTGTGGGCTCTTGGTTCCCTTGAATTTGCAATCGCTCCCAAGCATTATCACAATAAAAGCAATGATTGTCTTTGGGCAAATTCGAACTACATCCAAGTCCACTAGGAAGTTCTTGAGCCAAACCACTTCTTTTCACCGCCTAGCAAAGCAACTACATATTCGGCTTCCATGGTAGAATCGGCGATGCATTTCTGCTTAACGCTTCTCCATGTCATGACTCCTCCCCCCATGCAAAACACACTACCGGAGGTAGATTTTCTGGAATTTAAGTCTGATTTGAAATTCGAGTCCGTATAGTCGATGGGGATTAGACTATCTGACTGATAAACCAACGTTCTATCTCGAGTTCTTTTCAGATACTTCAGAATGTTTTTAACTGCCGTCCAATGTTCTTTCCGCGGGTTACTTTGATATCTTGCCACCATGCCAACGACAAAGCGGATATCCTGGTCTCGTCTGCAACATTGCATACATAAGGCTTCCGACAGCCGAAGCATAAGGAATGTCTTTCATATCATCTATCTCCTTTTGTGTCTTAGGGCACATTTCCTTGGATAGATGGATTCCATGTCTGAAAGGTACGAAGCCTTACTTGGAATCCTGCATGCTGAATTGCTTCAAGACAGTGTCTATGTATGAAGCTTGCGATAAGCTATCATCATTTTCTTGCGATCTCGAGTAATCTTGATCTCAAGGATGTGTCCGGCTTCCCCTAAGTCCTTCATATCAAACTGTTTTGAAAGCCATGCCCTTACATCTGATAACATCTTTACATCGTTCACGATGAGCAGAATGTCGTCTACGTATAGTACTAAGAATACCAATGCAGTTCCGACACGCTTTTTGTACACACAACTTTCGAACTTGTTTTGATCAAACCCATAAGACTTTATTACTTGATCAAAACTTTGGTTCCAAGCTCTGGATGCTTGTTTGGGTCCGTAAATGGACTTATTGAGCTTACAAACTAGGTGTTCTTGGCCCTTTTCAATGAAGCCTTGGAGTTGTTGCATATAGATTTCTTCATCAAGACTTCCGTTAAGGAAAGCCGTCTTGACATCCATTTGCCCGATTTCAAAGTCGAGATGCGCAGCAATCGACAAGAGAATTCAGATGGACTTGAGCATTGCTACAGGCGAAAAAGTTTCCTCATAGTCGATCCCTTCTTTCTGAGTATAACCTTTCACCACAAGCCTTACCTTGAAGGTTTCCACCTTCCCTTTCGGTCCTCTTTTTCTCTTGTACACCCACTTGCAACCAATGGGTTTGACCCTATTAAGTGGTTCGACTAGCTCCCACACTCTGTTATGATCTATAGAACCCATTTCGACTTTCATTGTTGTTTGCCAAGAAACTGTATCCTTATCTTGGATTGCCTCGTCATATGTCCATGGGTCTGATTCGTCTTGTCCGGGAATCAAGTCCGAGTACTCTCCTATCCCCATGAATCTCTCGTCATTTGTCTCACAACCCTCCCACTCTGACGAGGTTCCGGTTCCGTGTAAGTGTGTGTCGTTTGGTATGTCATCTTGTACTGATTGGCACCGAGGTTAGCCCCCTAGCTCATTTAAGGTAATCTCACTTCTGGGTCTTCTTTCGTTCATATAGTCTTCTTCCAAAAATCTAAAGTGGGTGCTTATTACCACCTTTTGATCTTCGGGACCATAGAACATACACCCTTTTGTTCCATCGGGGTATCCTATAAACAACCTTAATTCTAATCGAGGATCCAATTTTCCGGCTTCCTTGTCCAACACGTAGGCCGGACATCCCCAAATTCTCATGTGTCTCAAACTGGGCTTCCGCCCGGTCCACAATTCTTTGGGAGTTTTGGGAACCGATTTGGATGGCACCAAGTTCAGAATGTAAACCGTTGTTTCCAAGGCATGACCCCAGAATGACTTGGGTAGATCCGCATAACTCATCATTGATCTAACCATTTCTAAAAGAGTTCTGTTTCTTCCCTCTGCAACCCCGTTTTGTTGAGGGGTTCCGTGCAGTTAGCTTGGATACAATCCCTTCATCTGACAAGTAGTTCAAAAACTCATTACTGAGGTACTCGTCTCCACGATCGGATCGTAGAGACTTGGTACGTTTTTCCTTATGATTCTCTGCTTGAGCCTTAAATTCTTTGAATTTCTCAAAGGTCTCAGATTTATGCTTCATAAGGAAAATATAGTCGTACCTTGAGTAGTCATCAATAAAATTGACGAAATACTCATAACCTCCTCCTGCTTTGATTGACATTGGACCACATACGTCTGTGTGAATGATTTCTAACACTTCTTTGGCTCTATTCCCCTTGGCTCTGAATGCCCTCTTGGTCATTTTACCCTCCAAACATGATTCGCAGGTTGAGATTGGTTCAACTTGGAGAGACTCCAGTGAACCGTCTTCTACCAACCTTTGGATCCTTTTTGGATTAATATGTCTCAATCTAAGATGCCATAGAAGTGTCTCATTCATGTCTGATGAACATTTTCTTTTATCGGAAACAGTTGATGTGTTATAGGATGCATTTCGCGAGTGGTGTGCACAATTAATTGTATAGATATTATTCAACAACGTTCCATGATAGATAAATTTATCATAAAGAGAAATGGTAACAACTTTATCAAAAGCAACCGAATATCCATCAATATAAAGTTTAGAAACCGAAATTAAATTCTTTATAAAAGTAGGAACGTAAAGAACATCTCTTAAAATTAAAACTCTTTAAAAGACAGGTGCACTTCTCCCATCGCTTTGTTTGCCACTCTCAAGAGCATCGCCCAGTGTGATGAGGATCTCACTCCCACTAAGTTGTCGGGTCAGCTTGAACCCGTGAAGCAAACATGATCAGTGGATCTCGTATCAACTACCCACGAATGAGAAATATACGCTGTTAAACAAGTTTCAACAACTAGTGCATGAGAATTACCTTTCTTTCCGGCCCTTTTGGGGTTGGAACAGGCAAACCTCCATTGTCCTTACCGCTGTTGAAGCACTTCCTCTTTGGATTTCCTTGACACCACAAGCATTCCTCATCTTACCATTGTCCTTGCAACAACAAAGTTTTATTGCTTATGGCTTTTGGTTCTCTTCTTCTTCTTACCTACCCTTGGCCTAGAAGATGAAGATGGACCACTTGTCGTTCAAAGCTTGAGTTTGGTGCCCCATCAACATCTCTGCCGAGACCAAAGCTTGCAACAAATCAGCTAGCGAGGCCAAAATGCTCAAAAACTTTTTGGGCGGAGTGAAGTACCAAATTCATCCGAGTCTCCAAATTATAATCTGCTTTCGGAACCTCAAGTTTGTTCAGATGGGCCATCAATTTTGAGGGCGTAATCCCTTACGGTTTTTGCCCTCCACCATTTTCAATGACGACATCTCTCTCATAAGGTGATCCGACGAGTCCGCGATTTTTTGACTCGTCGGTTGGCTCATCCCGATTTTGGTGTGTAGAGAATCCACTTGTGCTTTTGTGCAGTTAGGACAATTATAATTTTTCGTTTCCAATCAATATAGTTTCCATACTTATTCTATTGACTTTAAGTATAATATCAATGGATTAAAAGGTTACGACATGCTGAACTGGAATAAATAACTATATGTATAAGCACAAATATATCACAAGGTTTGATCACATGTATCATATTAAAATCTCAAAAAAAATATGAACATGTATCAGCCAACATCTCAAAACAGTTTAAATAAGCCACGTGGGGTGGATCATTATTTAAACACATTCATTCAAAGTTACAAACAAGAACAATTACAAACCTTTAATATCTAGATTAATAGTTGGCTCCCACTTGACCAATATAAAATTGACAGGGACTTGAGGAAGTATATGCATATCAATTTTATACCTAAGTAATAACCATGATTAAATATAGAATTATTATTTCGCTTTGAACGAGCCTCGTGGGGAGGGTCATCGTCGCCACTAGTAATAATCCACAATCATCCATTTGGAATTTATTCATGTGAAAGCTATCTTTTGACCGTCCCCCCCGGAATTTCTCCAAAAGAATTCACAAATAAATAAATCATGGAGGTCAAAATTAATTTAATTTTATTATCCGGAATAAAATTGTCAATTAATTATTTAAGCATACTTAGTAATTTTCGAAAGTGAGATTTTTCAAAAATATTTTCTCATGCATCGCATATTTAAACACAATTTAAATAAGCACAAAAAAATGCAAAACATCAAAACAAAAAAAATTAAACACATTGGGCACATATATCAAATTGTCACGGTTAATTTTTGTCATGTATCTAATCTCGAAAATAAATCTTCATAGCCTTCATCGTTAAATCGAAAAAGCTCCCACTTGATCGTCTTAAAAAAAGCGCCTCATCAAATCATGTCATCGACCCATTTCATGGTCGATTAATCCGGCCCGTGTCGTCGGCGCCCGTTAAAACCCCCTGCCGTCTTCACTTCTCGGCCTTCTCAACAGTCGCCCTTTCAGAATCCCGTCTGCCGCTTTACATCGCCCGCCCGTTAGTCTATCGGCCTCTCTGGCACAGTTCATCGCCGCCAGCGCCGCAGAGCTGCCTAAATCACGATCCGTAGCGCTCGTACGTCGGACTCGCCCCGCCCGTCTTTGGCGTCCAGCGCGTCGTCGTGGCTCCTCCTTAACGCGTTTAGCACGCTTGCTCGACGCACGCTTGCCCGATTCGATCCATCTTTTAATTCTTCATCTCCGCCTCCATTTCCGATCCGGTTATAATTTATTTACAAAAATAAATAAACCTAGATCTAAACTAGTCTATTACATTGAACAAATCAAACAAATCCTAATCTACTCGTGGATTTTCTCACGAGGCAAAACGAATTCGAACGAATCGAATTAAAAACCACAATTTATATGCATGCATAAATCAACACATTAAATTTCATGACAATTGAATGCCTACAAAAAAGATCTAGCAATTCTACAATCCAATTTCAAATTTAATGAAAATGAATTAAATTACAATTTAAAATTGAGCAGAAAACCGAGGCTCGATACCGATTGTTGGGGAATTAATTGCCGGATCTATTCGGGATGAATATTTAAATACAAATTTAATTCTAACAATTATTACTAGCATGAATTAATCCTATATTAATTCAAATAATAATTCAACAACAAATCATGCATATAAACAGTTCACATAAATCCTACGCATGCAGAATTGCTACGGGTTTATGTGAACTAACCTCTCGGAGTGACAACCGTTGAGAAGATGGATCTCGTTCACACGAACACACCAAAAAGCCTTCTCAAGTATTCCCTTGTCGTTGTTCAACAATCCGATGGAAGGAACTCACGAATAATTTAACAAAAGGAAAAATAAAATTATGTTGCACCACCTTTGTGGATTTCTAATTTTTCCAACACATGGAATTGCACACTCACAATTGAGATTTTTCGAAATACACAATCTGTCGACGTTTCAAAATATTTGATATTTTATCGATGCTGATATTTTTCCGAAAAACTAATTTTCGTGTTCACCTGGGGATGAAACATTCATCCCCTATTTATAATGAGGGGTTGGTCGAAATTTTAGGTGAAAATAAAGATGGGAAAATATTTTTCTTGATCTCCAAGAAATCTTGAATATATCCCATATATTCTTTTCTCCATAATTAAATATTTCACAAAAATCCCAACTCCTCTTGTTATGGTATTTTTCGAAAAATAAGGAGTAGGAATCCAAGATTTGGATTTTCTTGAATTTATGAGATATTCTTGTATTCCAAGAATACATATCTTCCATAATGTATTTTCAAGAAAATCAAGAAAATCCTTCATTCCCTTATTTAATCAAAATTTTCGAAAATCCCTTAACAAATAACCAAGTGGGAGATTTCTTGAATTTAATGAGATAATCTTGTATTCCAAGAATACTTATCCTCATTCCATAACAAAATTAAAAGAAAATCTTTCTCCCTCTTTTATTTATTATTTTCGAAAAATAGGAAAATTAGGCAACAAAATTTATTTTATTTTTAAACACCTTTTTCAGTTATTGGACTTTATGTTTGGGCTACTTGAGGGGCCTTTAAGAGAATTAAGATTGGACCTTCCAATGGATCTTGAATTATCAATATTGAGCCACAATATTATTCAAGCCCATAAATATTAATTAATCCCACTACATAATTAATATTGCACTATCCATCTTAACCCATATTACTGTTAATATGGCTCCCGGTTATTATTTCTCGTGTTTAAGATTATCTAGCCCATTATTTAATTTAAGCCACTGAAATAGCTTTCCATTAATTAATATCTTTTATCCCTGGTTAAGGAACGGTTCAACATTATTATCCATACCGGAAACAAATTTCACTTGCAAGATTTTGTATGATAAATCTTATGAACCTCCCAAGGGGGCAAATCAAACGAGCGTACTAGCACACGATTCTTCGTATTAAATCTTAGCAATCGCATGTGACCAGTAATATTTCCCAAGATATAAAGTATTGAATCTCATTGATTCTCTACCCGTCATAAGTCAAAGCAATAATTACTAACCACACACGATCCTATTTAAGGGACGCAGATTAAAAAATAACGAACCACTGAGGTCTAATTCTTCCTGGTTCAGTGCTGAATAATTTATCCTCCTGTAGGTCCTTGTTCAATGCATCAGTCATGCACTAGTGTAATCTCTTGGTCAAGACAGGCCAATCTGAGCCTTACACTTCAACCTTTCACGATGGATTGTTCATTTCCATCTAGGTCGTGAATCGCATACTTTTAGTTACAAGGGACTTTTAATTTAATCTTCTGTGATCTGGTATCACTAAATTAACTACAATGTAACACGTACTATTTATTGAACAGTTATGCAGTAAATATATGTAACGTTCAATGATATTTAAAGCATCCGTGATAAATAATTTATTTCAGTAAATAAGACAGAAATTCAGTTTGGTTATACAAAGTAAAAGCATACTTTCCAGTATAACCCCAACAGTGGAAAAGTAGTATACCGGTAGAGACGCAAGAACGACATTAATAAAAGTGAGACGACCTCCGATGGAGAGATTCAGACCATCCCATTTCCTCAGCCTATTTCGAATTTTCTGTATAATATGGTTCCACTCGGTAGTCTTTCTGTTAGCACTACCCACATTGATCCCCAGGTAATTAAATGACTCTTCTCCCACTTGACACCCTAAGACATTAGCGAAGCTTTGAGTCATCTCGCTATCCACATTAATTCCTATCACGCTGCATTTTTCTCGATTTACTTTCAGCCCCGAGACCACTTCCCAGTTAACAATGAAGTGTTTCAAAAAGGTAACATTTCCATCTATGCCTTACCACAGAATATGGTATCATCCGCGTATTGGAGATGAGAGACATGTATCTTATCTTTGCCGACTGAAAACGGCTCGAAGAGGCCACTACTGATAGCTCTATTCAACATCAAGCTTACCCCCTCAGCTGCAATGAGAAATAAGAAGGGGGAGAGTGGATCCCCTTGCCTTAAACCTCTGCCCAAGTGGAACTCACCCGTCGGGCTCCCATTAATGAGCACCGAAGCATGTGCCGATGATACACACTCCATTATCCACTTATTCCACTTGCTTGAGAACCCGAATCTTTCTAACATCATCCTCAAATACCCCCAATCAACTGAGTTGTAAGCTTTTGCAAAGTCGATATTGTATAGTAGGCATTGCTGTTTTTTGCTTTGGGCTTCATCAATAACCTCATTGAGCACCACCACACTGTCTAAAATTTGCCTTCCTGCGATGAAAGCGCTTTGTTGCTCGGAGATGATGGAATCTTGCACTCTGCCCAATCTTGATGACAGGACCTTCGCCACCACTTTGTAAATGCTACCAATAAGGGAGATTGGTCTAAAATCTGAGAGATTAAGGGCATCCTCCTTTTTTGGAATAAGCACTATGAAAGAAGGGTTGAGGCCTTTTACAAACTTCCCATGCTCATGAAACTCCTCAAACATCTTCAAGAAATCACCCTTCAACTCCTCCCAAAACTTTTTCAGGAATCCGAAGTTAAAGCCATTGGGTCCTGGGCTCTTGGAGCTATCACATGATACCACTACAGATCTAATTTCCTCCTCAGAGAAGGCTTCGATCAGGCACTGGTTCTCCTCGTAACTGATTGTCTTGGTGCAGAAGTCCGAGGCTAGTTCTGGTCTTGCAACTTGCTTTCTGCCGTGAAATGCTTCTTGAAGAATTCTTTCGCACAATTTTTGACCTCCACCACCTCTTCACACCACTGATTTTCAATTGAGACACCCACTATCTCATTCCTCTTCCTCATTTTGTTGATAACTTTATGGAAAAAACTTGTGTTGGCGTCTCCTTGAAAGGAAATACCATCATATACGAGAAATCGTTAAGAGAGGAGATATAGAGGTGGCAAAGATCGCGTCAGAAGACAACCTAGCAGATCCATTCACAAAGGGTCTGCCTCATAATACATTCGAGAGACATGTGGAAGGAATGGGTGTCAAGACCGTTGCCAATCTGCTTTGAGTATAAGTGGGAGACATTATTAGGTTCGTGTAGGTGACATTATATGTCACGACAGAACTACACGAGACATGTTGTAGTATACTTAAAAGTAGACTTTGAGTATAAGTGGGAGATTGTTGGGATTATACTGGAAATTATGCTTTTACTTTGTATAATCAAACTGAATTTCGGTCTTATTTACTGAAATAAATTGTTAATCACTGATGCTTTAAATATCATCGAATGTTACATATATTTATTTGCATAACTGTTCAATAAATAAGACGTGTTACATTGTAGTTAATTTAGTGATACCGGATCACGAAAGATTAAATTAATTAAATCCCTTTGTAACCAAAAAAAAGTACACCATTCACAACCTAGATGGAAATGAACAATCCATCGTGAAAGGTTGAAGTGTAAGGCTCACATTGGCTTGTCTTGACCAAGAGATTACACTAGTGCATGTTTAGTGCACTCGAATAGGACCCATGCGAGGACAAATTCTTCGAACCTAATTAGGAAGAATTAGACCTCGAAATGTTCGTTATTTCTTAATCTTCGCTTTCTTAAATATGATCGCGCGTGTGGTTAATAATTATTGCTTTGACTTATTACGGGTAGAGAATCAACGAGATTCAATACTTTATATCTTGGGCAATATTATTGGTCACATGCGATTGCTAAGATTTAATCTGACGAGAATCGTGTGCAAGCACGCTTTTTTCGATTTGCCCCTTGGGAGGTTCATAAGTTTTATCATACCAAATCTTGCAAGTGGAACTAGTTTTCGGTATGGATAATAATGTTGAACCGTTCCTTTACCAAGGATAAAAGATATTAATTAATGGAAAGCTATTTCAAAGGCTTGAATTAATTAATGGGCTAGATAATCTTAAACACGGAAAAAAATAACCGGAGCCATATCGACCGTAATATGGGTTAAGATGGATAGTGCAATATTAATTATGTAGTGAGATTAATTAATATTTATGGGCTTAAATAATATTGTGGCTCAATATTGATAATTCAAAAATCCATTGGAAGATCCAATCTTAATTCTCCTAAAAGCCCCAAGAAGTAGCCCAACATAAAAGTCCAATAACCTAAAAAAAGGTGTTTAAAAATAAAATAAATTTTGTTGCTATTTTTCCTCATTAATTTAGAAAAATATAAATAAAAGGGAGAAAGATTTTCTTTTGAAATTTTGTTATGGAATGAAGATATGTATTCTTGAAATACAAGATTATCTCATTAAATTCAAGAAATCTCCCACTTGGTTATTTATATGTTATTTTCGAAAATTTTGAAAGAATAAGGGAAAGAAAGATTTTCTTGATTTTCTTGAAAAGATATTATGGAAGATATGTATTCTTGCAATACAGGTATATCTCATAAATTCAAGAAGATCCAAATCTTGGAATCTTTATCCTTATTTTTTCGAAAATAACCATAACAAAAGAAGGTGGGATTTTATGGAATATTTTAATTATGGAGAAAATAATATAGGAGATATATTCAAGATTTCTTGGAGATCAAGAAAAGATTTTTTCCTCCCTATTCCATGAAAAAAAATCGGCCACCGCCTATCTATAAATAGGGGATGATTTCTTCATCCCCAAGTACAATTCCATGTGCTGGAAAAATTAGTAAATCCACAAAGGTGGTGCAACAAATTTTTATTTTCCTTTTTGTTAATTGTTCGTGAGCTTCCTTCCACATAATTGACGAGCAAGGACTAGGGAATACTTGGGAAGGCTTTTTGGTGTGTTTCGACGAGACCATTGCCACTCCAAGAGGTTAGTTCACGTAAACCCGTAGCAATTCCGCATGCGTAGGATTTATGTGAACTGTTTATATGCATGATTTGTTGTTGAATTATTATTTGAATTAATATAGGATTAATTCATGCTAGTAATAATTGTTAGAATTAAATTTGTATTTAAATATTCATCCCGAATAGATCCATGCAATAAATTACCCAAAAAAAATTGTTGGGATTATACTGGAAAGTATGCTTTTACTTTGTATAATCAAACTGAATTTCGGTCTTATTTACTGAAATAAATTGTTTATCACTGATGCTTTAAATATCATCGAATGTTACATATATTTACTGCATAATTGTTCAATAAATAGTACATGTTACATTGTAGTTAATTTAGTGATACCAGATCACAGATGATTAAATTAACAGTCCCTTGTAACCAAAAGTACACCATTCACGACCTAGATGAAATGAACAATCCATCGTGAAAGGTTGAAGTGTAAGGCTCAGATTGACTTGTTTTGACCAAGAGATTACACTAGTGCATGTTTAGTGCACTGAATAAGACCTACAGGAGGACAAATTCTTCAGAACTGAATTAGGAAGAATTAGACCTCAGTGGTTCGATATTTTTAATCTTCGTTCCTTAAATAGGATCGCGTGTGGTTAATAATTATTGCTTTGACTTATTACGGGTAGAGAATCAACGAGATTCAATACTTTATATCTTGGGCAATATTATTGGTCACATGCGATTGCTAAGATTTAATACGGAGAATCGTGTGCAAGTACGCTTATTCGATTTGCCCCCTTGGGAGGTTCATAAGTTTTATCATACCAAATCTTGCAAGTGGAACTAGTTTCCGGTATGGATAATAATGTTGAATCGTTCCTTTACCAAGGGTAAAAGATATTAATTAATGGAAAGCTATTTCGGTGGCTTGAATTAATTAATGGGCTAGATAATCTTAAACACGGGAAATAATAACCGGGAGCCGTATTGACTGTAATATGGGTTAAGATGGATAGTGGAATATTAATTATGTAGTGGGATTAATTAATATTTATGGGCTTGAATAATATTGTGGCTCAATATTGATAATTCAAGATCCATTGGAAGGTCCAATCTTAATTCTCTTAAAGGCCCCTCAAGTAGCCCAATATAAAGTTCAATAACTGAAAAATGTGTTTAAAAATAAAATAAATTTTGTTGCTATTTTTCCTCATTAATTTCGAAAAATATAAATAAAAGGGGAGAAAGATTTTCTTTGAATTTTTTTATGGAATGAAGATATGTATTCTTGAAATACAAGATTATCTCATTAAATTCAAGAAATCTCCCACTTGGTTATTTATATGTTATTTTCAAAAAAATTTGAAAGAATAATGGAAAGAAATATTTTCTTAATTTTCTTGAAAAGATATTATGGAAGATATGTATTCTTGCAATACATGTATATCTCATAAATTAAAGAAGATCCAAATCTTGGAATCTTTATCCTTATTTTTTCGAAAATAACCATAACAAAAGAAGGTGGGATTTTATGGAATATTTTAATTATGGAGAAAATAATATAGGAGATATATTCAAGATTTCTTGGAGATCAAGAAAAGATTTTTTCCTCCCTATTCCATGAAAAAAAATCGGCCACCGCCTATCTATAAATAGGGGATGATTTCTTCATCCCCAAGTACAATTCCATGTGCTGGAAAAATTAGTAAATCCACAAAGGTGCTGCAACAAATTTTTATTTTCCCTTTTGTTAATTGTTCGCGAGCTTCCTTCCACCGGATTGACGAGCAAGGACTAGGGAATACTTGAGAAGGTTTTTTGGTGTGTTTTTATCGACGAGACCATTGCCACTCCAAGAGGTTAGTTCAAGTAAACCCGTAGCAATTCCGCATGAGTAGGATTTATGTGAACTGTTTATATGCATGATTTGTTTTTGAATTATTATTTGAATTAATATAGGATTAATTCATGCTAGTAATAATTGTTAGAATTAAATTTGTATTTAAATATTCATCCCGAATAGATCCATGCAATAAATTACCCAAAAAAATTGTTGGGATTATACTGGAAAGTATGCTTTTACTTTGTATAATCAAACTGAATTTCGGTCTTATTTACTAAAATAAATTGTTTATCACTAATGCTTTAAATATCATCGAATGTTATATATATTTAGTGCATAACTGTTCAATAAATAGTACGTGTTACATTGTAGTTAATTTAGTGATACCAGATCACAGAAGGTTAAATTAACAGTCCCTTGTAACCAAAAGTTCACCATTCACGACCTAGATGGAAATGAACAATCCATCGTGAAAGGTTGAAGTGTAAGACTCAGATTGACTTGTCTTGACCAAGAGATTACACTAGTGCATGTTTAGTGCACTGAATATGACCTACAGGAGGAAAAATTATTCAGAACTGAATTAGGAAGAATTAGACCTCAGTGGTTCGTTATTTCTTAATATTCGTTCCTTAAATAGGATCGCGTGTGGTTAATAATTATTGCTTTGACTTATTACGGGTAGAGAATCAACGAGATTCAATACTTTATATCTTGAGCAATATTATTGGTCACATGTGATTGCTAAGATTTAATCTACGAGAATCGTGTGCAAGCACGCTTGTTCGATTTTTCCCCTTGGGAGGTTCATAAGTTTTATCATACCAAATCTTGCAAGTGGAACTAGTTTCCGGTATGGATAATAATGTTGAAATGTTCCTTTACCAAGGATAAAAGATATTAATTAATGGAAAGCTATTTCAGTGACTTGAATTAATTAATGGACTAGATAATCTTAAACACGGAAATAATAACCGGAGCCATATTAATCGTAATATGGGTTAAGATGGATAGTGCAATATTAATTATGTAGTGGGATTAATTAATATTTATGGGCTTGAATAATATTGTGGCTCAATATTGATAATTCAAGATCCATTGGAAAATCCAATCTTAATTCTCCTAAAGGCCCCTCAAGAAATTTCCCAATATAAAGTCCAATAACCTAAAAAAGGTGTTTAAAAATAAAATAAATTTTGTTGCTATTTTTTCTCATTAATTTGAAAAATATAAATAAAAGGGAGAAAGATTTTCTTTGAATTTTGTTATGGAATGAAGATATGTATTCTTGAAATACAAGATTATCTCATTAAATTCAAGAAATCTCCCACTTGGTTATTTATATGTTATTTTCGAAAATTTTGAAAGAATAAGGGAAAGAAAGATTTTCTTGAAAAAATATTATGAAAGATATGTATTCTTGCAATACAGGTATATCTCATAAATTCAAGAAGATCCAAATCTTGGAATCTTTATCCTTATTTTTTCGAAAATAACCATAACAAGAGAAGGTGGGATTTTATGGAATATTTTAATTATGGAGAAAATAATATAGGAGATATATTCAAGATTTCTTGGAGATCAAGAAATGATTTTTTCCTCCCTATTCCATGACAAAAAATCGGCCACCACCTATCTATAAATAGGGGATAATTTCTTCTTCCCCAAGTACAATTCCATGTGATGGAAAAATTAGTAAATCCACAAAGGTGCTGCAACAAATTTTTATTTTCCCTTTTATTAATTGTTCGCGAACTTCCTTCCACCGGATTGACGAGCAAGGACTAGGGAATACTTGGGAAGACTTTTTGGTGTGTTTTTATCGACGAGACCATTGCCACTCCAAGAGGTTAGTTCAAGTAAACCCAGTAGTAATTCGCATCGTAGGATTTATGTGAAATCGCTTTATATGCATGATTTGTTGTTGAATTATTATTTGAATTAATATAGGATTAATTCATGCTAGTAATAATTGTTAGAATTAAATTTGTATTTAAATATTCATCCCGAATAGATCCGTGCAATAAATTACCCAACAAATGGTATTAGAGCCTCGGTTTCGGGCTTTGAATTTTAAATTGTAATTTAGTTCGTTTTCATTAAATTTGAAATTGGATAGTAGAATTGCTAGATCTTTTTTGCTGGTATCCAATTGTCATGGAATTTAATGTGTTTATTTATGCATGCATATAAATTGTGGTTTTTAATTGATTAGCTCGAATTCGTTTTTTGCCTAAATGAGAAAATCCACGAGTAGATTAGAATTTGTTTGATTTGATCAATGTAATAGACTAGTCTAGATCTAAGTTTATTTATTTTTGTAAATAAATTGTAACCGGATCTGAAACGGAGGCAGAGACGAAGAATTAAAAGATGGGATCCGAATCCCAGGCGTGGCGCGTCGCGTCATGAACGTGCCAAGAAGGCACGCTACGACGTGACGCTGGCGGGCGCTCCATGGCGTGGGGCAATCCATCGGGCCGAAAGCCGCGCGATCACCGAGGCGACGCGGCGGGCGGGCGATCAATGAGGCGCGCTGGCGGGCGACATTACCGAGATACCAGGCGGCGGGCGATGCCGACGCAGCGACGGGCGAGAGGGTAAGACGCGCTGGTGACGGCGCCATAGAGATCCATAGGCCGCCAAACCCTCGCCGAGATTCGCCAAGCAAAGACTGAAAGCACCGCTGGCGACATACGCCGGCGCTTAGCGTGACGCGAAATGGGCGCCATCGACATGGCTGTGAGTGCAAGATATGCACTCCGACCCGCGAAATGGTCGATGATGTCACTAGACGGGCGAACCTTTCGAGACGAACGATGAAGGTAAAGAAGACGATTTCCGAGATCAAGACATGACAAAATTAACCGTGGATAATTGGATATGCAGCCCAATATGTTTAATTTTTTGTCTTGATGTTTATGCATTATTTTATGCTTATTTAAATTGTGTTTAAATTTCATGGCGCATGAGAAAACGCTTTTGAAAAATCTCACTTTCGAAAATTACTAAGTATGCTTAAACAATTAATTGACAATTTTATGGATAATAAAATTGAATTAATTTTGACCTCCATGATTTATTTATTTGTGAATTCTTTTGGAGAAATTCCCCCTGGACATGTCAAAAGATAGCTTTCACATGAATAAATTCCAGATGGATGATTGTGGATTATTATTAGTGGCGATTTATGACCCTCCCCACGAGGCTCGCTTCAAAGCGAAATAATAATTACTCAGATTTAATCATGGTTATTACTTAGGTATAAAATTGATATGCATATACTTCCCCAAGTCCTGTCAATTTTATATTGGTCAAAGTGGAGCCAACTATTAATCTGGATATTAAAGGTTTGTAATTGTTCTTGTTTGTAACTTTTTTTGAATGTGTTTAAATAATGACCCACCCAACGTGGCTTATTTAAACTGTTTTGAAATGTTTGCTGATGCATGTTCATATTTTTTTGAGATTTTAATATGAAGCATGTGATCGAACCTTGTGATATATTTGTGCTTATGCATATAGTTATTTATTTCAGTTCAACATGTCGTAATCTTTTAATCCAATACTATTGTACTTAAAGTCAATAGAATAAGTATGGAAAATATATTGATTGGAAACGAAAAATTATAATTGTCCTAACTGCACAAAAGCACAAGTGGATTCTTGACACACCAAAATCAGATGAGCCAACTGACGAGTAAAAAATGCGGGACTCGTCAGATCACCTTTCTAGAGATGTCGTTGCTGAAAATGGTGGAGGGCAAACCCGTAAGGGATTATGTCCTCAAAATTGATGGCCCATCTGAACAAACTTGAGGTTCTGAGTCCAGATTATAATCTGGAGACTCGGATGAATTTGGTAATTCACTCTCTGCCCAAAAGTTTTTGAGCATTTTGGACTCGCTAGCTGATTTTTTGCAAGCTTTGGTCTCGGCAGAGATGTTGATGGGGCACCAAACTCAAGCTTTGAACGACAAGTGGTCCATCTTCATCTTCTAGGCCAAGGGTAGGCAAGAAGAAGAAGAGAACCAAAAGCCATAAGCAATAAAACTCAACTGTTGCCAAGGGCAATGGTAAGATGAGGAATGCTTGTGGTGTCAAGGAAAATCCAAAGAGGAAGTGCTTCAACAGCGGTAAGGACAATGGAGGTTTGCCTGTTCCAACCCCAAAAGGGCCGGAAAGAAAGGTAATTCTCACGCACTAGTTGTTGAAACTTATTTAGCGGCGTATACTTCTCATTCGTGGGTAGTTGATACGGGATCCACTGATCATGTTTGCTTCACGGGTTCAAGCTGACCCGACAACTTAGTGGGAGTGAGATCCTCATCACACTGGGCGATGCTACGAGAGTGGCAGCTGAAGCAGTGGGAGAAGTGCACCTGTCTTTTGAAGATAGAGTTTTAATTTTAAGAGATGTTCTTTACGTTCCTACTTTTAGAAAGAATTTAATTTCGGTTTCTAAACTTTATATTGATGGATATTCGGTTACTTTTGATAAAGTTGTTACCATTTCTCTTTATGATAAATTTATCTCATCATGGAACGTTGTTGAATAATCTCTATACAATTAATCTTTGTGCACACCACTTTCATGAAATGCATCCTATAACACATCAATCTGCTTTTATAAAAGAAAATGTTCATCGACGTGAACGAGACACTTCTATGACATCTTATATTGGAACATATTAATCCAAAAAGGATCCAAAGGTTGGTAGAAGACGGTTCACTGGAGTCTCTCCAAGTTGAACCAATCCCAACCTGCGAATCATGTTTGGAGGGTAAAATGACCAAGAGGGCATTCGGAGCCAAGGGAATAGAGCCAAAGAAGTGTTAGAAATCGTTCACACAGGGCGTGTGGGTCCAATGTCAACCAAAGCAAGAGGATATTATGAGTATTTAAATCACTTTTATTGATGACTACTCAAGGTACTGCGGTTATATTTTCCTTATGAAGCATAAATCGAGACCTTTGAGAAATTCAAAGAATTTAAGGCTCAAGAAAGAGAATCATAGGGAAAAATGTATCAAGTCTCTACGATCCGATCGTGGAGGCGAAAGTACCTCGGCGATGAGTTTTTGAACTACTTATCGATGAAGGGATTGTATCATTGCTAATCGCACGGAAACCCTCAACAAAAAAAGGGTTGCAGAGCGAAAAATGAACTCTTTTTGGAAATGGTTAGATCAATGATGAGTTATCGCGGATCTTCCCAAGTCGTTTCGGGGTCATGCCTTGAAACAACGGCTTACATTTTGAACTTGGTGCCATCCAAATCGGTTCCCAAAACTCCCAAAGAATTATGGACCCAATGAAGCCCGGTTTAGAGACACATGAGAACTTGGGGGTGTCCGCCTACGTGTTGGACAAGGAAGCGAAAATTGGATCCTCGATCAGAATTAAGGTTGTTTATAGGATACCCCGAGGGAACAAAAGGGTGTATGTTCTATGGTCCCGAAGATCAAAAGGTGGTAATAAGCACCCACTTTAGATTTTTAGAAGAAGACTATATGAACGAAAGAAGACCCAGAAGTGAGATTACCTTAAATGAGCTAAGGGGGCTAACCTCATTGCCAACTGTACAAGATGACATACCAAACGACACACTTTCACAACCGGAACCTCGTCATAGTGGGAGGGTTGTGAGACAGCCCGAGAGATTCATGGGGATAGGAGAGTCCTCGGACTTGATTCCCGGACAAGACGAATCAGACCCATGGACATATGGTGAGGTAATCCAAGACAAGGATGCGGTTTCTTGGAAAAAAGTAATGAAAGCCGAAATGGGTTCTATGGATCATAACAAAGTGTGTGAGCTAGTCGAACCACTTAATGGGGTCAAACCCATTGGTTGCAAGTGGGTATACAAGAGAAAAAAAGGATCGGACGGGAAGGTGGAAACCTTCAAGGCAAGGCTTGTGGCGAAAGGTTATACTCGAAAAAGAAGGATCGACTATGAGGAAATGTTTTTCACCAGAAGCAATGCTCAAGTCCATCCGAATTCTCTTGTCGATTCTTTGTGGGCATCTCGATTTTGAAATCATGGCAAATGGATGTCAAGATGACTTTTCCTTAACTAAGTCTTGATGAAGAAATCTATATGCAACAACCCCAAGGCTTCATTGAAAAGGGCCAAGAACACCTAGTTTGTAAGCTCATGAAGTCCATTTACGGACTCAAACAAGCATCCAGCTTGGAACCAATGTTTTGATCATGTTATAAAGTCTTATGGGTTTTATCAAAAGCGAGTTCGAAAATTGTGTGTACAAAAAAGCGTGTCGGAATCGCATTGGTATTCTTAGTACTATCGTGAGATTTACATTACGCTCATCGAACGATGTAAATGTGTTATCGGGCGTAAGGGCATGACTTTCAAAACAGTTTGATATGAAGGACTTAGGGGAAGCCGGGCACATCCTTGGGATCAAGATCACTCGAGATCGCAAGAAAATGGATGATAGAACTATCGCAAAAAAGCTTCATACATAGACACTGTCTTGAAACGATTCAAAGATGGAGGATTCCAAGAAAGGCTTCATACCTTTTCGGGCATGGAATCCATCTATCCAAGGAAATGTGCCCTAAGACACAAAAAATGAGATAGATGACATGAAAGACATTCCTTATGCTTCTACCGTTTAAGCCTTATGTATGCAATGTTGTGCATGAGACCAGATATCTCGCTTGCTGCATAGTGGCAAGATATCAAAGTAACCCGGTAAAGAATATTGACTACGCTTAAAAAACATTCCAAGTATCTAAAAAGAACTCGAGAGAGAATGTTGGTTTATCGGTCGATAGTCTAATCCCCATCGGCCACACGACTCGGATTTCCAATCGGACTTAGATTCGGAAAATCTACCTCGGTAGTGTGTTTTGCATGGGGAGGAGCCATGGCATGGAAAAGCTGTTAAGCGAAAATGCATCGCAGATTCTACCATGGAAGCCGAATATGTAGTCGCTTTGCGAGGCAAATGAAAAGCGGTTTAGCTCAAGAACTTCCTAGTGAACTTGGATGTAGTTCCGAATTTGCCCAAAGACAATCATCATTTATTGTGACAATGCCGAAAGCGATTTGCAAATTCAAGGGAACCAAGAGCCCACAAGGCCAAAGAAACACATTGAAAGGAAATACCATCTTATACGAAAATCGCGTTAAGAGAGGAGATATAGAAAGTTGGAAAAGATCGCGTCGGGAAGACAACCCAGCGCATCCATTCACAAAGGGTCCGCCTCGAGAATACATTCGAGACATGTGGAAGGAATGGGTGTCAAGACCGTTGCCAACTGCTTTGAGTATAAGTGGGAGACATTATTAGGTTCGTGTGGGTGACATTATATGTCACGACAGAACTTCACACGAGACATCTTTGTAGTATACTTAAAAAGCGCACTTTGAGTATAAGTGGGAGATTGTTGGGATTATAATGGAAAGTATACTTTTACTTTGTATAATCAAACCTAATTTTGGTCTTATTCTTTGAAATAAATTGTTTATCATCGATGCTTTAAATATCATCGAATGTTACATATATTTATTATAACTGTTCAATAAATAAGATACGTGTTACATTGTAGTTAATTTAGTGATACCGATCACAAAAGATTAAATTAACAAATCCTTTGTAACCAAAAAGTACACCATTCACGACCTAGATGGAAATGAACAATCCATCGTGAAAGGTTGAAGTGTAAGGCTCGAGATTGGCTTGTCTTGACCAAGAGATTACACTAGTTCATGTTTAGTGCAATCGAATAGGACCTCTGGGGAGGACAAATTCTTCGAATCGAATTTAGGAAGAATTAGACCTCGGTTGGTTCGCTATTTCTTAATCTTCGCTTTCTTAAATAGGATCGCGTGTGGTTAATAATTATTGCTTTGACTTATTACGGGTAGAGAATCAACGAGATTCAATACTTTATATCTTGGGCAATATTATTGGTCACATCGCGATTGCTAAGATTTAATACGGAGAATCGTGTGCAAAGCACGCTTGTTTTCGATTTACCCCTTGGGAGGTTCATAAGTTTTATCATACCAAATCTTGCAAGTGGAACTAGTTTCCCAGTATGGATAATAATGTTGAATCGTTCCTTTACCAAGGATAAAAGATATTAATTAATGGAAAGCTATTTCAAAGTGGCTTGAATTAATTAATGGGCTAGATAATCTTAAACACGGGAAATAATAACCGGAGCCATATTGACCGTATATATGGGTTAAGATGGATAGTCTTGATATTAATTATGTAGTGGGATTAATTAATATTTATGGGCTTGAATAATATTGTGGCTCAATATTGATAATTCAAAATCCATTGGAAGGTCAAATCTTAATTCTCCTAAAGGCCCTCAAGTAGCCCAATATAAAGTCCAATAACCTAAAAAGGTGTTTAAAAATAAAATAAATTTTGTTGCTATTTTTCCTCATTAATTTGAAAAATATAAATAAAAAGGAGAAAGATTTTCTTTGAATTTTGTTATGGAATGAAGATATGTATTCTTGAAATACAAGATTATCTCATTAAATTCAAGAAATCTCCCACTTGGTTATTTATATGTTATTTTTAAAATTTTGAAAGAATAAGGAAAAGAAATATTTTCTTGATTTTGTTGAAAATATATTATGGAAGATATGTATTCTTGCAATACGTATATATCTCATAAATTCAAGAAGATCCAAATCTTGGAATCTTTATCCTTATTTTTTTTTTGAAAAATAACCATAACAAAAAGAAGGTGGGATTTTATGGAATATTTTAATTATGGAGAAAATAATATAGGAGATATATTTAAGATTTCTTGGAGATCAAGAAAATATTTTTTTTTCCCTATTCCATGACAAAAAAAATCGCCACCACCTATCTATAAATAGGGGATGATTTCTTCATCCCCAAGTAAAATCCCATGTCTTTGGAAAAATTAGTAAATCCACAAAGGTCTTTGCAACAAATTTTTATTTTCCCTTTTGTTAATTGTTCGCGAGCTTCCTTCCACCGGATTGACGAGCAAGGACTAGGGAATACTTGGGAAGGTTTTTTGGTGTGTTTTTATCGACGAGACCATTGCCACTCCAAGAGGTTAGTTCACGTAAAAACGTAGAATTCCCGCATCGTAGGATTTATGTGAACTGTTTATATGCATATTTGTTGTTGAATTATTATTTGAATTAATATAGGATTAATTCATGCTAGTAATAATTGTTAGAATTAAATTTGTATTTAAATATTCATCCCGAATAGATCCGTGCAATTTAATTACCCAATACATGAAACTCCTCAAACATCTTCAAGAAATCACCCTTCAACTCCTCCCAAAACTCTTTCAGGAATCCGAAGTTAAAGCCATCGGGTCCTGGGCTCTTGGAGCTATCACATGATACCACTGCAGACCTGATTTCCTCCTCAGAGAAGGCTTCGATCGAACCTTCGGTTCTCCTCAGAATCGATTGTCTTGGTGCGTGTTCCGAGGCTAGTTCTGGTCTTGCAACTTGCTCTGCCGTGAAATGCTTCTTGAAGAATTCTTTCGCACCATTTTTGACCTCCACCACCTCTTCACACCACTGATTTTTGACCGAGACACCCACTATCTCATTCCTCTTCCTCCTTTTGTTGATAACTTTATGGAAAAAACTTGTGTTGGCGTCTCCTTCTCTAATCCACTTTGCTCTAGCTTTTTGTCTCAGTAGATCGTCCCTGGCTTTAAGGTCACGTAGTAGGAGTGCTCGAGTCTCGTTCCTTTTTATGATTTCCGAATCTTGCAGCCCAAACACTTCGTCAATTATATCGATCTTGTGAATTTCCTTTCTTTTTTCCTCTATTCGTCTATCGAGAGATCCGAATTCCTTCTTGTTCCACTTTTTCAAATCTGCCTTCAGTAGCTTCATTTTTTCCTTGAGGATAAAGCTTCCCCGCCCCTCTACTGCATAGCTTCGCCACTTTGCCACGACAAATTCCTTGAAGCCAGGATGATACCTCCACGCGTTGACAAATCTGAATGGCTTCGGACCCCAATCTTTCACTTTAATTTCAAGAAACATCGGGCAATGGTCCAATAATGATCTCCCGATAGCCTTGTGATACGAATTTGGCCATTTAAGTAACCATCTGTTGTTGAGAAGAGCCCGGTCACAAGAATGAAGTGTCGTTGTTTCAATTCAATTTAAGGGTATTTATGACATTTCAATAAGTATTACATCTAATCCTTCAATCCAATCCTATAATCCAAATGCATGCATATCTTGATTCAAACAAATCCAATTAAATCAATCTAATCATACTCAATCTCACTCAATCATATCACATCTAATCAATCTAGTCTCGTGAACCAAATACCCCCTTAAGCAATACAATTGTCTTATGATCATTTTTAGACAAAGTCCAGTATGCATTATTATGTGCAAAGGATACCTGCTTCACTACTCTCATTCTTATTGTGTCGTGTTATTTATTAGAGGTATACTTGTTTGACACAATCTCATAGTGAGATAGAGTGTAATTTGAACAATGACGCTTTAATATTTGGGAGAGAATGATATTTATTTGTGCTAGTTTGTACCTCGTTTCAAAAACAAGTTTTTTTCTTCTTATTATTATTCACATTGATGAATTTTGAAACAAACGGAATTTGATTTAATTTTTTTAAACAGTAATAACGTCTACACATAATAATGATAGAGTTCACATTGAACTCAAGTTCAGTAGAAAACTCGCTTTTATGTTTTTAACTGAGGCCTTAGTAAGTTCATGTCAAATTTATTCGGGGGTGTTTCTTTCCCGTCCATGGAATTTTTGTCTCTTTAATGAGGCACGAACGACGTGAAGAAAATTGAAATAGATCTTCATTGGAAGGATTCATTTCTACATAACTCAAAGCCCGCTACAATATCGTAGTTAATTCTGTTTTGACAACTTAACATATATGGCTAATCATTTGGCAACCAACTGCAATAGCTTGCCCTCACAAAATCCACCGTGCGTACCTGTTTTTCTTCATCAAAACCAACATCAACATGCATTGATACACAAGTTATATCTATGTGCGTTCGATAGTACCTGTGAATTTCATACCCCACAAGCCAAATCTTTATTAGCCTTTGGAAGTTTCTCATGTAACAATTGGTATATATCGGTCCATACCAAAAATTTTAGTAAACCATTTTTATATCGAAACTTTTGGAATTATCGAAAAATTTATATAGGATTTGGTATGGATTTTTGCATAAAATATCGATATTTTCGAAATATATCGAAATATTGAATGTGTTTATTGTTGTCCTGCCGAATTTTTTTGGTATGAAATAAAAAACTTGGCATACCAAATTATCTATATTTTTGATATTTTTCGATTCAATAAGTGTATACCAAAATTTTTGGTATTTTCCCAACTCCAATATACAACACAAATTAATACAATTACAATAAAATCTCTCCAAACTAATAGTATCAGAACCATGAAGTTTCATTATTTTAGACAGGTATTAATTAATAATTAATATTCCCTCCTTCTTTTTTATAATACTCATTTTTCATAAGCGGACGTCATTATTTTGTTTTTTCATTTTCTAAATTATAAAAAAAAAACAATTTTACTCACTCAAAATAACCCCTTACAAATATCTTTTATTTACACTACTTGCCATTATATTATACACTCAAAATAACCTCTGATAAATACATGTCTCTTTCATAAGTAGAATTGACCTCTATACATCCTCAATAAAAAACAATTTTACATCATTTAATATTAATGAACAACTATTTTATTGAAATTCATACCCTTTACATTTGAGCAACCTAAATCAAAATGGAGGGAGTAATTTATTAATTAAAATATATTTTTATATTTAGCAAACTTAAACTTAATTTCATGGGGAATACATAAATATTAAACTTTTTATGGTCAAGCATGACTATAGAATATTAGGTACTTGAATCTAGCCATTCGATGTACTTGAAAAAAATATTAAGAACTATTTTTTTGAACAAACATGAATTTTCAATGATATGGAAATTGAATTTAGTTATTCAATGTAATAGATTAAATATTAGTAACATGAAAAGTTATAAATGAAATTCTTGTTGATTTAAATTTCAATAAAAGCAAACAACAACAATAGATTCACATTTTACTAAATTATCCAAATTATATTAATTTATTGAAGTTGTTAATTTATTCAAGAATCCAAATCGGAACCAATGAAAATTATTATTTTAGAGACGTAACTAATTTATCGAGTACTAAATTATAGAGTTTTTACTGTAGGAATAAGTGTATTTTTTTTATCGGACAAATTGTGACTCAAACTTATGACCTTATATTATAGGTAGTGGTGCTCTAACCATTTGAGCTATTCCACCTCATCTTTATTGTATGAGTAAGTCTCCTGAGAAAAAAATTATATAATTACATTAATCAACTAATACATTATACTACTTTTAATTGAGATCATAATATTAAATGTTATTAATATTAATTTATATGGTTAATTACAAATTGCAACCAGTACTATTGTCCTTTTTACAAATTAATATTAATTTACAGGGTTAATTACAAATTACAAGATGTACTATTGCCCCTTTTACAAATTACAGCCTGTTCTATTTTTTGAAGCAAAATGCAATCTGTACTGATAAAAAGTGACTTATTCCAACCTCGACTCACTTTTTAGTGGAATTTTTCAGTTAGATATAACTTACAAATGATATATTGTACATATCACAATGCTAATAAGTATTTTAACAAAACATCAAATTGAAGAATTTTGATAAAATCTATCAAAAAAAAAGAATTTTGATAAAAAAATTCAAAAAACAGTGAGTCTAGGTTGAAATTTATCAATTTTTATTAGTACAAATTGCATTTTATTTTAAAAAATAGTACATATTACAATTTTAAAAAAATAAAAATAGGACAAATTACAATTTGATATTAATTTTAATTTATAAAAATAATTATATCAATTTAAAAGTGATCCTATCAATTTTATAATATAAACAAGTTTATACGTGTTAAAAGATGATTTTCTGTCCCTCACCAACCACCCTACATGGGGCCCATTTCATCATTTGTGCTATTAAATGTATAAATCGACAATAATAATAATTGAAAAAGACAGAAAATAAAAAGGGGTATCAAAATCAGCCGCGCTCGATCTTTGCGGCTTCTCTTCCTTCAACTTTCGATCTCCCAAAAGCTAGGGTTTTTTCCCCTGCCCCCACCACTTACCTTCGCTCCAAATTCTGCTAAATCCACCGTTTGAAATCTCCAGCTCTCCTCCCACCCCCTCTCTCCGAGCTTCTTTTGAATCTGTAGGGTTTACAGATCTGTTCTGCCGCTTCTACTTGCCTGGTTGTTCGCATCTCTGTTGCTTCCCGCGGATACGTGCAAGCACTGTGATATTGTGTGTTTATGCGCAAGCAAAATGTTTTGGAAGCTCACTACTCTTTCTGCCTCTTCTCCTGTAAGTCAACAGGACTAGTATTTGCTTATTGTTTGTTATTGTTATTTTTGGTTGGGGATATGGATTCTTAATTGTTGTGTTTATGGTTTATGAAGTGGGTTTAGGCTTGATTTTGATTTTTCTTTTGGTGAATGAATAGCTTAAGCTGCGGTTTGTTTGATTTCTGTTGAAGTTAACACCGGATATATGGGACTGGATGATTTTGTATGACATCACCGCTTTGTGATTATGGGATTTGTTTAGCTTTATTTGTAGGGACCTTTTATTGGTTGCATTTGTAGCTACTTGTTTCCTTACATGTGTGTTCTGGTTGGACCTGTGAGTGAGTGGGCGAAAATTGTTGGAATTCTCTTACACTTCCTGTCGCATTTCTGTATACCTGTGTTGATGAAATGTTCTGCTGCATCATGTATGATGTAGCTTACTGATTTCTGCTTGTACCGTTCTGACTAATTGCTGCCCTCCATCATTTTCCTTCTTTCCGGCTGCCAATGTTAGTGGATGACCTTCTTACTCAAAGGCTGTTAGGGCTCTTAGCTTGCTCTCTCGGTTGAATAAAGTTACTAAACTAGTTCCCTCATCCACCCTTTATTACCAGGCTTATTTAGTACTATGCATCATTTGTTTTGTTTTTTCTTGGATCAATAGATAAAGGTATAGAGTTACTTTTTATTGGTGCATTGTGTTCCACTACAAATCTTCAAGTAGCACATGATTACCTGATGTTCACTACTAGTAGTAGAGATGTTAACCTTTTGATAGTTGCAAGCACTCATCTATTTCTGCTTTGACCCAATGTGCCCGCAGGTTGAATTAACTTGCCTAATTCTCCTCAAGTACTGTATATAAAAATAATAAAATGAATTGGGTCATTGTGGAAATAGTACTGGCCATATCATGATTGAGGAAAAGCTCAAAGTCGTTCTGGTTCTATTGCAACTGTTATAGATGATGAAGTTGCAAATGTCCAGACTGTGCAGTTTAAAAGCTTGGGGTTTGAAATTCTTAACGAACTCATCCTATAGATGTTAAAGAAGCCAAACATGACAGAAGAAATCGGAATCCCCCAAAGTTATGGCCCAATAAAGAAGATCTTGAGTACTATACCTTTTTCCTTTTTAATCAGCAAGATAAAAATCTAATTTCTAAATTCTAATCCCTCCCTGTAATTTGGTGGATGGGATTTGTCTCATTAAAGTTTGGTTTTAAATGATTCCATTAATTTTATGTAGACGGAAAACATGGTGTTCATCATGATAAGTATGACAAACAGCTAATATGAATTATGAAGGGCTAATAAAAAAAGTATATCTGAAAGACCGAAGTTGTAAGAATGAGAATTTATTAGTTATTAATTAATGAACTTGGAAATTAGTGCAGTGCATGACCATATGCGTGGGCTGGAAGTCCTTCCCTTTACACGCATGCATATATGTTTTTATATATGTTGGGAAGAGGTTTTATATATAATCTAGTATATTCATTCATAACAGATGCTGCTTCCCAGATTGGTTATACTGCAAACCAATGGCTATATATTTACATATGTGTTGCCTGGTCTCTGGTATTCATATTTATTGGTAGAAGTGGATATATTAAGAAGAGATCAGAAACAGATGTAGTTGAAGAAGGCTTTATGATATTTCTAGATTGACAAAAACTCATATGAGACGGTCTAGTGTATGAGACGGGTACAACTTAGCACAAATCACACCCACCCCTCCCAAAGTGTTAAAAAACGCCAATGCCCAACTTATGTCCCGTCCTCACCGTGAGACCGCCTCATACAAGTGTGCTTCTTCTAGGTTATAATATGATGTTAACATTAGACATAATTTTGTCTCTAGGTTTTGATGGCCTGGCTCATTTGAGTTGACTAGCTGTAACTTATCCAGTCAAATCATCTAAATCCGCGTATTTCTGTGCTTTAAATAAAATGATAAATACTGTATAATACTTATATTTTAAGCCTGGATTTATATAAGATAGGAACTGACAACTCTTGCAGATTTTCAATGTCATTAGGTCAACGTACTGGTTTGAATGCTTATTATTCATTCTCTGGCCTTAGTCTTAGACTAGCTGAGGAAAGCTTGCCCTTCTTGGATTCTGAATATGCACTTGCTTCTTTCAACATTTTTTTTTAATGATCTGATATATATAATTTGTGTCTTCAGGTTGAATCTGTACTGGACAAGGAAAATTTTACATTGGAAGAGCTTTTAGATGAAGAAGAAATAATTCAAGAGTGCAAAGCATTAAACAGTCGCCTCATAAATTTGTATGCTCAACTCTCATATGCATGCTTCTGTTGACTATCATATACCACAAAAATTTATGCTTTGTTCACTTCCCTTGGAAAAATTAACTGTTCATTCTGCTTTTAACTCTAAATTTCCTTGGTTTTAGTTTGAGAGACAGAGCTCAGGTTGAGCAGCTTCTAAAGTATATTGTTGAGGAGCCCCCAGAGGGTGCGGATAACAGACAAACCTTCAAGTATGTTACTATACTTTCAGGAAACAGTTGTTATGTCTGATTAGCTATTTTCAATTTCCTTTCTTTGTTTTTATGCATGTTTTCACAAGGATCTCCTTAGATTTTCTCTTAGAATGTAGTAAGGGGCTAGCATATTTATAAGCAGTAGCAGTTGCAACTGATTGTTTGGGAGATTATATTTTGGCTTAAATTTGTTGTTTGATATTGCAGGTTTCCTTTTGTCGCATGTGAAATTTTTACATGTGAAATTGATGTTATCTTGAAGACCTTGGTGGAGGAAGAGGAGGTCAGATCACGTATTGAATATTTGAGAGATATATCTAACAGACAATTTTTAATTCAAACCCAACTAATAATTAATCAAATTTTCTGTCTTGTTGCAGCTTATGAATTTACTCTTCTCTTTTTTGGAACCAACCCATCCTCATAGTGCATTGTTGGCTGGTTATTTTAGTAAGGTGTGAATTGATAGCTGTATAAGCTCGTGCAATATCTCCTGCTCATTGTTGATTAACTTGTTTCATGGTTCATCTTTTCTGATGCAATTTCTGAGGTATTGCAGGTTGTGGTGTGCCTAATGATACGAAAGACCATTCAACTAATGAATTATGTCAAGGTAAATAGAAATTTGAGATTTATGCATGGAAATTCATGCGCAAGCCTCTGATTATTTAAAATTAGATGCCTGTCTTATTTTGTTTATTCGTCAAATCTGCCCTTTGATTTAAGGGGAGATGGCAACATGCTTTCATTGGTTTCGTTGTAGTATGGTATCTTTTGTGTCATATTTCCTTGAAAACTTCTTGGTATTGAAGTAAACCGGCTGAATATCCATTCTACTGCAGCAATATAGTTTGCCTTATGGCTTTGATATCACTCTATTCCTGAATCTTTCTATCTGTGAAGATGCCATTTTAAATGTTTTTATACTGCTCCTATAGCATAGTTATTAAAGGCGCGCCGCCAGGCACTCGGGGCGCCAGCCAACGCCGCCATAGGCCCAAAGGTTGGGATTTTTCTCAGGCCTTCACTGGCGCCTTTTTTTTTACGCCTTTACTCGGCAAAAAAGGCCCTTAAGTGCCTTTATTTGATATCTAGGGTTTGAAATAAAAAAAAACATTTTTTTTTTTTTGTCAAATAACATCAGAATAATAAAAAATACTATCTCTTAAGTCTTAATATTTAAGTGAATCACATCTAGGGTTTCAAGATTCACTTTTTATCAAGTATAATCGTGCGTATCTCTTTGAGGGATATAGATGAAAGCAATGAGTGGGTGGTTGGTCTAATGGAAGATGAAGATGAGTTGGTTCACCAAGGTGAAAATTTGACTTGGGGTATTGCTACAGAAGCCATGGTTAGGTTTACTAAGAAATTATCAAGGTCTTATGTTGTTTTTTCCAGGGATGCAAGGCGAGCGCCTAAGGTGCCAGGCGCGCCTAAGGCGCTAGGCGCTGCTTCTCGCCTTGTGGCGCCTTGCGCCATTAATAACTATGTCCTATAGACAACCTAAATGATGCAACAGTTATACCAATAAGTTGTGAACTATAAATAATAGTAATGTCTTTTTTGTTTTTAATTGAGAGACCTATCACTTTGTGATATAACTTTTGTAGCATCCCAGCTAGTGTAATTTTCCTGACAATAATAACCCTGGCTACTCGATTCCTGGCTACTTTCACCAAAGCAAACAGATTATTTGGTGCCTTGTATTTCACCCTATCAATAAATGTGAACAAGCACTTTATGTAGCTTGCTTAAAGAATTATTTTAAATAGTTTCTCCAAGCTTCTGACAATTTTTTTTTTTTTGCAGGCATACCAAGATGTTCTTAAACAGCTGGTTGATTTGATTGGTATCACATCCATCATGGAGGTTGAGAATCGAACTTATGTTCTATTTTTGCTTGTGCACTATGTTTTTCTGAATCCTTGCTTTTGTAAGCGCAAACTTCTTATTTATTACTGCTTGTAGATTATTCACATTTTTCATTAATTTTTTGTCATCAGGTCTTGGTGCGTCTTGTAGGTGCAGATGATCATCTGTACCCAAATTCTTTGGACGTTATACAGTGGTTGACTGATAGCAACTTGTTAGAGATGATTGTGGATAAACTCAATACCCTGGTAAGTGTCAAATCAGCAATTTGTGCTACATTACTTAAGAACCATTTATGTTGGTGTGGTAGTCATACCAGCTCATTTTGGTGATGCTTGTTTTGGGTACTTAACTTTTAAAACCGAATTTTGAAATTTAGGGGATTTTGAAATCCTGATAAATAATAAGGTGTGTGTTTGTTTTGGGTTTTTTTAGTAGGGTGAGATTTAACTTTATGGGGGTGTTTGCAAAAACTTATGGTTTTAAAGAAGTGATTAAAATTAGTGATTATGGAAAAAGTGATTAATAGTAGAAGTTGATAGTGTTTGTAAGAAAATTAAAAAAAAAGTTGATAGTGTTTGCAAAAAAAGTAAAAAGTTTTTAAAAAAGAGTAAAGCTACTAAAAGCACCCTCTTAGAAGCTTATAACTTATAACTTATGAGAGCTTATTTAAGCCACTAAAAGAGAAATAAAACACTCCAAATTGCTTTTGCACATAAATCTAGGTGACTATAATCACTTATAAGTTTTTGAAAACACCCCCTATATCGAATCAATGTCTAAGAGTGAATGAAGTATTATTATATTGTTATTGTTGAGTGTGATTGTAATGATTGGATGATGTGAATTATGACTTAGATATTAAAGCGTGTGGAGAGAGAATTGATTGTATTGGAATGTGTGGTAGTAGGTTTATAGGTGTTGCACTGGTGGTTTTTTAAAACTGGATTTCAAAATCCCGAACTAGAACCGGTTTTAAATTTCAAAACCCAAAAAAATCACCTTGGTTTCTTGATTTGTTGCTGTTAAAACATCTTGAATAATGGCCTCCTTAAGATTGTGACTATTCTCTTTTCTCTTCTGATTGGAGGTGTATGCGTTTTCCTGAATTTGCTTTAAGACATTCTATTGCAATTTTTTTGCTTTGGACAAGTTTCTGAAACTGGTGACTGATTCTATTAGGAATAATAACGCCAAGGCCCATTATGTTCACATGTGTTACAAACAGGGGCCATTATGTTCACACGTGTTACAAACAGGGCGGACTTCACACATGCTTGATATTTATTTAGATAGAGAAAATCACCAACTTATCAATCAACAAATGAACTAATTAGCCATTTTGTGCACTTGAACTATTGTGAATATCACTTTGTTATACTGCTTATATTTATTGTACTTTCTTCACTAAATACTGACTTGTTTATCGTTGTTCATATCCTTTATATATATGTATACACACACAGTTGAACCATGCATATTACGCGGGTTGATTTTTATTTTTTTTACATTAAATACTTAAAATATTTATTTTATTTGTTTAATTCAATTCAATTACAGTCATGTTTACTCTCTCATAAAATAATTCAATTCGATTATTTCAATTATTTTTTTTTAAATAATTATTATTCCCTTAATTAATGTGTGACCCTAATTAAATTTGTGACTCTTTATTTGATTATTGCCTTAATTAAATTTGTGCTTAGAATTTTAAAAGTTAGATTAATTAGAATATACATTTAAAGTGGACGTCCAAGATTGTTTCTTCGAAAAAATGAATGGCTGAGATTACTTAATTATCCAACAATTAATTGTTCCCTTAATTGATTTAATTATTAAGAATTGAAGATTAATCATATTACACAATATATAAAATATAATATCATTGATTGATTAAAATTGATTGACATTAATGCACGTTCCTTATTTAAATTTTTTTATTTGGGTTTCAAAATTCAGAATACTTAGAAAATTAGAGAATTTGGTAGTGCCACATAGGCTTGGATAAAAATTTGGTGCATTCTGGCGTTGACATGTAGGCTTGAGAGATTCACCAATATGTGCAAGGGGACATATATATATATATGTATATATGTTATGTCGAAACTTTGGTTTTTGGGTAGGGCTCACTGCTCACTTGGCTAGTCTCCATGTTTATATTTCCAATGCTTGCTGCTTGGCCAGTTTTTCCTGTGCCTTTTGATACTGTAATACCTCACAATGGCGTATATTCTGTTACCTCCAGAGTACACCTGAAGTACATGCTAATGCAGCAGAAACATTATGTTCTATAACCAGGAATGCTCCATCACCTCTAGCCACTAAACTATCTAGTCCAAGGTCTGTTAATCCTACTTGAATATCTTCAATTTGAGCACCCATTGTTCAGCCTGAGCTGAATGTGTGTGACTAAATACTTTCTCTACTTGCAGTTTTGTGACAAGGATTTTTGGTCATGCACTTGAAGACTCGCAGTCAAAATCTGCCCTTGTCCATTCACTTTCTGTTTGTATTTCATTACTGGATCATAAAAGATCAATTCCTTCTTCGGTAATGTACTCTTTCAGAAATCAAAATGTGTATGAACCACCAATACGTGCGAATCCTGAAACTGTTGGTGCAATGCTTCCCAAACTAGGTGAGCTGATTGTTAATATTTTACCTTGTTATCTTGTATTGTCATGCTATGTTGTTGGAATTATATATTTGATTGCTTGGCTTCCTAGTTTGTACCCTATCTATTTTTGGGTGTTGCACAACCCTATAGAGAATGGATTCGTTAGGATTTTTATGTCTTATATTCTTTGCTGCTATTCTCTTGTCCAATGATCATATGGATGTATGCAAAAAAAATCTTGGATTTCAATTTTCAGCATGTGCTTTCCTTGGGGAATGTTTGTTTCGGGCAGTAGGAGGATTGGGAAAATCTTTAATTGAGAAACTCTTGAATAGTAAAAAAAAGTGAATTTGGCTTTTGTGTATGTTTGGTTGATAGAATGTAGTAGTGAAAAAGTAAGTGCTAGTGAGATTATTATATTGTGAAAAATAAATGTGTGTCATATTGGGAAAAGGTAAAGTATGAGAGAGAACGTAAGAGAGTGTAGGTATTATGGTTTAGGATTTTGGTGGATTTTAAAATCTAGCTTGCATATCATATCCTACAAACACATGCAATAGGGTTTTGAAGTAAAATCTTGCAATTTGTAACCTAGAAACAAACATACTCTCAGAATATTTAGGATGCAAATGTTTATGGAATGGGAGCTTTGTGGAACTTTTAGCATTGACAACGTAGATTAGGACACATGGTTTGACTGCATATGTTTACCCATGCTTTTAGCTTATTAAACATGTGTTGAAATAATTTGTTCATACTTTCTATTGTTCCATGTATTGCAATAAACATGCAATGTTTATGTTCAGGTGAGCTGCTGAAGCTTCTGAATGTTACATATGATGAGAAAATTTTGCCCACAACATATGGTGAATTGAAGCCACCTCTTGGAAAACATCGCTTGAAGGTTAGTTGACAAGCTATAATCAGAATATGTCTTGTAATATTTTTTCTTGAGACTCCCTTTTATTTTTCTACTGTCTTACTTAAGAGTTAATTAAATTTAATTGCTCACAAGTCCATTACTCTCTGAAAAGGCAGATCCTTTTCCTATATGATACTTGAAGGACTTCATCTAAAATTTTGGAGTCTACCTGCTAGTTTTTTTGTATGGATCACATCTGATGTGCTCAGTTCCCCTTAAAGCTTGGGGAAAAGGCTCGCAAGGATTTCTGCAGTTTTCATTGCTATATAAAACTTCAACCCCCCACCCCAAAAGAAAAGGATTTTATTTTTTTTGTTCATTATACAAAAAGCTGATGAAATTGTGATCCTGGTTGTAGATTGTGGAATTCCTCGCTGTGCTGCTGAAAACTGCCAATGAAGCAGCAGAGAAGGAACTGGTCAGCTCTGGGACTATTCAAAGAGTACTTGATCTATTTTTTGAGTAAGCATATCAGTTTACTGCTATTTTTTACATTTCAGTCATAAATTGTAGCTTATGCTCAAAGTTTTTTTATAATGTAAATTTTTGGAACTAGATGTGTTAGACTTGCTTATACTGTTCCAATTATCCCTTTCGGTCCAGGTATCCATACAATAATGCTTTGCATCATCATGTGGAAAGCATTGTATATTCATGCTTGGAGAGCAAAAACAATTCCATAGTTAACCATCTTCTCCTTGATTGCAATTTGGTTGGAAAGATTCTTCAAATGGAGAAAAGCCCTGCCCTTACTGGCACAGTTAATCAGGTATTATTTGTAGTATAGTTATCGGTGTTTTGAGTTCTTACCTGCATTGTACTTACTTTTATGTTCAGTAGTTGGGGTCCTCTAAGAAGCATAGATTTGAGGACGATGCAAATACTTCGGTTGTAGAAATAATCTGTCTACTTCATTCACGATGCATGTTGTTATTGGGGCAAATCTTAGGGTAATGTTTTGGGATTTTGAGCATTTGGTTATCTGGATTTCAGATTCTTGATGACTTGTAATGATATGAGTTTGTTTGGGATTTGAGTAGGGTGTGGTTTAATTTTTATGTCAAATCAATGTTTAAGAATGAGTAGTCAATTATTATATTATTTTTGATTGTAAATTTAATGATTGAATGATTGTGTAATGATTAGTGTGTTTTATTGGAATTGTAAAAGGGAGAATAAAAGGTGTGAAGAGTGATAAATAAAATAAGAGTGGAAATAAAAAAAATATACTGGTCATTGGAGAGAGTTGGATAGGTGGTGTAGTGAACATGTTATTTATAGGGTTTATAGGTATGTGCAGTGTAAATATATTAGATATTTAATAATCAAATTCTAAAATCTCGGAGTAGAACTGGATTTAGATTTCAATCCTAAATCCTGTTTTAAATCCCAAATCAAACATTCCCTTAGTTGTCCTTGCATGTTTCATATTTTTCATTTTGCTTATTGTGATTGAAAGAAAAGTTAACCATTCACGGTCCTGAATCACTGTTTACCATTCTTTTGTTGAGTCTGATAAGTGGTATACTTACGGTAATTTTTTTTTTAAAAATGCAGCCAACTTTACCAGCTCCTGGGAGACAAGCTCCTCGAGCTGGATACTTCGGGCACTTGACACGGATATCAAATAAACTTATTCAGTTGGGCAACAGCAACAATCACATTCTAAAACATCTTCAGGTTTGCAACAAATTTCTTGCTTTTGTCGTTAAATTAATAATATTTTAATTTTCAAACCTTAAATCAGAATATGTGAAAAGTATTAGCTGTTTGATACTTTTTTCCTTGGTCGGCTTTAGCTGCTTGACACTTTTTACTCATATCTTCATGTCTTGGGTCCTGCTATCTTTTCTGTTTGCTTCAGAACAATAATGAATGGAACGAGTGGCAGTCTACTGTCTTACATGAGCGTAATGTGGTTGAGAACGTTTACCGATGGGTTTGTGGGTAAGCCTCTTTTCTCATATTCTGCAGTTATTTGCACTCAGTCAAGTTTTACCAGTCCATTTACAATATTATTCCAGTTGTCAGACTTGTACGACTAGGACCGAAGAAACTTTCCTTGTTTCTAAACTCTAGGCCTGCTTTCTTAGAGGCTTCTTAAATTAGTCTGTCCATCTCCTGCTATGCCTTCTGTTTTGGTATAGCATGTCTACCTGTACAATAAACACAAAACACAGTCACGCGCATCCTTTAGGAGTTCTATCATTCAGGGCTAGAAAATTAGTAAAACTATCAGTTAGGGCCTGAATTTTTTTTCCTATCAATTCAGGACCTAAAAAAATCAAAAAACAATCAATCCGGGACCTAAAAGATGGAAACTACCAATTTATGACTCACAGATGGTGTTTGACATCTTATATTCTAGTTTGCCAACAGTATTCTATTAATTCACGATTCCAAAAAGTAAAATATATATTGATTTCATGTGAGTGAAAAAATAAGAAAAAAAAATAGAAATGAAAAAAAAATTATGTACATTAATAAATAAGGGTATATAAACTATAAGATGCCAAACATGGTCTTAATATTTATGAGCCCTAAATTGATAGTTTCCTTCAGGTCCTAAATTGATAGTTTTAGTAACGATCAGAGGCATCAGCCATCAGGTTTAGAATTGACAATATTCCTATAATGTTTACTATTTTATCCTAATTTTCATTTGATGCCCACTCTGCTGAAAATGGTCTACAGATTCTTCTGGATTATAATTCCTGAAAATGATAATTCATTTTCCACTTTGCAGGAGACCGACGGCGGCGTTGCAAGACAGGAACAGGGATAGTGATGAGGAAGATGTTCATGATAGAGATTACGATGTTGCAGCTCTTGCAAATAATTTAAGCCAAGCATTTAGATACACCATATATGACAACAATGATGATGCTGAGGTAAATGTCAACAATAACTTTCACTAAAATGCTTATATAATTTAATTGAGATCTATATGTATAATTTGCATTCTTTCAGGGTCATGGATCTTTTGATCGTGATGACGAGGTAATTTGCACTCCCACATACTCTATTATTCTATGATTTTCTCTTTTATTGAGATTCTTTAGTTTTGTTGAACCCATGAATTGTCTTACTAGTTGCTAGTCTTTTTCCCATAATAAACTTACCAGTTTTTTTTTTTTTTTAAATATATGGAACTGTAGGATGTTTACTTTGATGATGAATCTGCCGAAGTAGTAATTTCTTCCCTAAGGCTGGGTGATGACCAAGGAAGGTGAGTCTTCTTACCGTTATCTAAAATGGTAGGAATTCTGTTGGTAATTTTAAAGCGTTCAACTGAGACGTGACTTTTTTGGAATTTCCTTCCACAAAGATTGCCTGTACTTAAGAGTATTCAATACTCCATTACCTTCACCAATTAAATATTTATAATAAATCTTAGGAGGCACCGAGTTCAAAATTCCTCAATGGGAAACACGGATTACTGTGCTGGTTAGTGAGAATAAAAGATGATTAATTCACCTTCCTACGAGGTTATGAGACTCAAATTATGTTTATCATTACCCCATTTTATTAACTACCACCCTCCTATAATTTTGTCTCCTGAATTATTCCACTATTTCTTTACCAACAATCATTTTTTGTTCCCTTTATTCCAAAATTAAAGCACAACAATAGCAATGTAACCAACATTTTGACAATACCATTTCTTATGAGGGCGTAGAGGGAAAGAGATTCTCATTAGCATTCCCATTGAAAAATTTGAACCAAGTGCCCCCTTAATGTAGAAGGGTTTGGAAATTATGTCTGAATCTCTGGATTCAGGACAACTAACCAATGTTTTATTACGCAAAAGACCAGAACTGCCATCTGGCCTCTTTTCTTATTTCGTAATACCTGTTACTCTTTCTTACAGCAGTTTGTTCACAAATTCCAACTGGTTTGCGTTCCATGACGACAGAGTCGGTGGTGATGTGCCTATGAACACCTCGTCTTCCGACATGATGGACGATATTAACTTGAACACAATTACAAACAATGGCAACAGCAGTAGCGATGATGAGGTCATGGTTGGAGAGGATGAAGAAATGACGGAGAGCAGATCTTCTCCCAACGAATCATCCAGTTTCCAACCCAACGGTTTCAATGGATTCGATCCTAGCAACTCCAGGACTGATACAGACTCGATTCCCTTGGCTGAGAAGACTGATACTTCTAACGACTTAGGCTTCTTCCGCTTCGAAACCCCAGACAACAACGATGATCCATTTGCAGACAGGCCAATACCCGAGTGGGTAGCATGGGGTGAGGGCGGTTCAGATTTTCAAGTCGGTGGGTCCACCATTAATCCCTTCGACGACCAAAGCAATATCTCTCACAATGACGCGGGGCCCACTGCTGCCCCCGTTTTATCAAACGGGGTCAGTTCTGTAAATTCTAGTCCAAAAAGTGTCCCCGTGCCTTCTCTGTTCGAAGAGGACGTTGAATTTGTGGGTGTCGAATTAGAGGGCACGGAGAAAGCCATGGAACAGGCTATCAAGGAAGGCATAGTTGGCGAAGCGGGCCCACTGAAAAGGAACAGCAGCCCAAAGAAACCGGAGAAAGAGGATTTAGACGATGGGGGCGCCGTGATGAAGGAATTCAATGATGCCAATTACTGGAGAGTCGATCAGGAGGTTTCGGTGTTGGAGTAAGTCTGTGGATCCTTTCTGGGAGAAAGTATGTACAGTAAATTTTTGTTCCAATGGGGATGGATAAATCACATTGATATAGCTATCGTCCCTAGTTATTTATTTTTAATTGTTTGTTAGGAGTTTATTTTCTTAAATTTTGAAGATTCTGGGGATTCTTTCTGTCATAGTATTCTTGTTTATTATCTTAGTCGTTGTGGAAAACATTACATTCGTCCTTGTGTAACATCAAATATCAAACTTTGATATCTTAGCGAGTTAATTAATTCTCCTTAGTTGGCTTCTATTTTTTTACACTTTATCAAGTGCACGATTCATTTGCTGCACAAGGTTTTTTTTTTCTTTTTCAAGAAAATTTAGTTTGGTTGTTATATTGTTATTTACCCTTGTTATTTCAACGTTGATATGCGGTTGGTACTATATATGATTTTTATATGATTAGAATTCAAGCGTTGGCGTTCAGCAAAAAATGAATAGAGTTTGGAATGTGTCTCATGTGCATTTAGAAGAGTGAATCTTGTTTTATTGAAAAATGCTTAACTCAAGTCATTAGTTCAACCCGGTAGGAGGCTCTTGCTCCAACGCCAAATCAACTGAAATCTTTGTCCTATTTCATCATCCTCAACCGATATCTTTTGATCAAATAAGCTCAAGGGTCACCATCAAATACAAATGGAAGTATAACCTCATTAATATGAACAAAAAGAGTGAACAACATTGCTAAAAAGAGATAAACTTGCACCTTCACAGAATAGGAGGGCAACACTGACTTATAAACAACAACTTACCCTAGGTTGACTGACCGATTGTGATTAAAACACTAACTGCCCTATAAAATGAGGCCTTGCCCTTATTTGTGAGGGGTTGCATTCTTTTTGCAATTAATACATAAAACACAGCTCTTACTTCTCTACTACCAAGTATTCAATGACGTTTATTTGAGTAAAAAATTGATAATTACAATTGACTCTATAAAATTACTAGTAGATACATCATTTAAAAAAGTTACTCTCAACTATAAAATTTTGCTATAAATGGGTCTAGTTTAATAAAAAAAAAAAGCGCATGCGTATATTATATACTACAACCGTACCCATCAAAACTTTTCTTTCCCTATTCTCAATGTTGTTCCACCATAAAAAACGAAAGTACGTAATTTTTTGTCCTTTTTACCCCATCAAATCGTTTGATGCATAGTTTTTTTTTTTATTTCAAATTTACTAATTTTTTCAATTGTGTTGAAAACAAATTTTAATTGAAATAATCTCCTTTAATTATAATGATTATCTTAATTAAATATGATAATAATAGATTAATTTTAATTTTAATTTTGTATACCTTTAGTATTTAGTAGGAGTTTTATCAATTCAAGGCCTGAAAGACGGTAAAACTATCAATTTAAGGCCTGAAAGATTTTTCCTATCGATTCAAGGACTGAAAGATAGAAAACTATCAATCCAGGGTCTGAAAGATAGAAACTATCAATTCGAGACTTATAAATTTTAAGGCCATGTTTGACACTAAAACCCTAAACCCTGAACCCTAAACCCTAAACGATGAACCCTAAACCTTGAACCATGAAACCTAAACCCCCTGAACCGTAAACCTTGAACCGTAAACCCAAAAAAAAAAATAAGAACATGAAATAAGGATATGAAATATAAGTGTCAAACATGACCTTAAAATGTGTGAGCCTTAAATTGATAGTTTTCCATCTTCCAGGCCCTGGATCGATAGTATTCTATCTTCCAGACCTTGAATCGATAGAAAAAATCTTTAAGGCCTTAAATTGATAGTTTTGTCATCTTTCAGGCCCTGGATTGACATTTTTTTTATTTATAGTATTATTATTGTAATTTTTGTGCATTGTTCATAATAAAAATTGCAAACGTACCTATAAAAATATATTGTTCAAAGAAAAAAATGCATACACTAAAAATACATTGCATATACATTAAATACATTGCATACACACAAGAAACATTGCATATTCACATATTAGTTTTGCATTGTTCAGAAAAAAAATTGCATATACTAAAAATACATTGCTTATACACTAAAAAGATTGAATACACACTAAAATACATTGCATACATGCATAAACATTGCATATACACATATCAATTTGCATCTTGAGGACCGATCTACAACAAAAAGTTGATCGAAAAATTTTATTCTCTGTTTTGATTCCATGGTCCATCAAAGAAATAAATCAAAATCCTACCACCACACATACATCAAAATCCCACATCCCACATACCATGAATGATTCAAGAACTCTATTTTGCAATCAAAATTTCAAAAACCTATTTCCCCAAAACCGTTCTAGATTATCACAAACCAGTAGTAATTCCACCAACAATTACAATGTAACGCCCAATTTCACACTACGAGCAATGCCGCTTTTTAGCGAGGCGCTACTAAATATAGTGAAAACTCAACACCAAAGTTAAAGAAATGAAAAATTTATTTTGCGTATTTAAGCTATCCCGAGTTTGAAAATCATAACCCAAAGCAACTAAAACTCAATAGTGCATTAACGCACGATAAAAAAGTTGTGAAACTTCGCTCCAAGCGAGAGCTATACACACAAAGACAAGAAAATACATCCCTGTTTAGTACAAGTAGTTCAACTCGAAGATATAAGTACTAATTATACAAAACATTACTATTCTCCATACCAAAGAGCCAAACTTAAAAAATCCACATATTATACAATGTAACACAAAAGGCCTTGCATTGCATCCGTAGTATCCTTCCACATCGTCCTCTAGATCTGAAACAATATATATATGGGGAGGGGTGAGTGTTTCGAACACACCTAGTGGAACAACTTCAATGATTACACTGTTAAGATGCATATGCCAATAACACATAACATGAAAACCTAACTCATGTGAGCACATTGTACGGGCCATTACTCGACTTGGATATTATACGGGCCATTACCCGGCTTGCATATTGTAAGGGCCATTACCCGACTTGCATACATATTTCACATTTATCATGTAATCATGGCATATATCATTTACATATCACATGTTAACATAGCAATCATAACATTGTATGTTAAGACTCAATTAAGAATGGAAGTTATCCCACCTGAAATGACGTTTTTTGTCTAGGAGCGAAACTGCGTGTTCTAGGTCTCCGCGTCCTCTTCTGATCCTACAAGAATATTACGTATACTAAGAAATCTCTTATGGAAGCATTGTAGAATAATAATTAACGTATTATAACCATAATAAAAGTTTTTTGGAGTTCTAGGGTTATTAAGTTCCGTTTAGAGGTAGAAGGGTAAATCAATCTTTACCTAAATGTTATACCGGTCAATTAAATCATCTTATATCTAAAAGATATATTAATTGGTCTCCTAATGAAATAGACATATTTAAACTACGTAGGAATGTATTAGAGCAAAAACGTTTAAAATGTAGAATTTAGGTAGAAAACAAGAGTTTATGACTCGTAGCCGTCTATGGGTAAATTAGTCATTTTATATGGTCTTAGTCATCTGAATTTAGTATTAACATGTAGGTCTTTTTTTTAATAACAGTTTGATGTTCGTTTGGGTCAAATCGGATAAGGAACGAAGAATTTGCAAACATTTGAACTTGAGTGGCAAAACTGTAAATATTGATCTTTGACTTTGACCTATTGACTGGTCAACCGCGACCAGCAACTATCAGAATTGCACAGAGGTCCCTGGACTCAATCTAATTCTGTTTTTCCTCCCTAAGAGTCTCTGCCATCATTTTACACATCCGATTGGAAAACCGAAGGCACCGCCAGAATCTCCACGACTCCGACGACCTTTTCCCCCTAATTATCGAATCAAATGACCACCGGAAAGGCCCCGACGGCGAGATTAATCCATCTAATGCTACTCTAACATCTAAAGAAACAACAAACATAAAGGCTGATCCTAGACAAAACCCAATCAAAATTAATTAATTCTTAGGGTATTACATACAATGATCAAGAATCTCTCATAAATCCTATAACAACCCAATCAAAATTTCATTCTTGTGTCCTGTATATGTGACCAACAAATTAAAACCGAAGAAAACAATCCCCTCAAATAATCAGGTGTACTAATTGACTAGAACTTAACTTGTTGGATTCACACACCAAATAATAGAATGAGAAACATAATGTGCCTACCAATTTCTCACCACTTATTCCCCCATTTCCTCCAATTAATCTGCATTTTCTGGACCAAAATTGCAATCCAGAAATACCAAACAACACAACATTACCCCTACCAACAAAAATTCTCCACCTGCCCTATATTTGAAAAGCAAGAATTTATGTTTCCAAGAATCGCCAGCAAAAAAACAGGGCATAAAATCTTTCAGTATTAGATAGTTACACATTTCAATTATAGGAAGATTGATGCTTTGGTGATCGTATGTTGCATTTTTAGCTTGTAGTGAGTTATGTTTCAGATATTGATAGGTGCACGTTTCTATTACACAAAGTATTAATTAATGGACAAGTTTTAACATCATTCATAAATGCAAATTAACATAGAAACTAGCTACTATTGAATCGTAAAACTAGATAAGACATAAATAATCAATAACTACTAAAACGTTCAACTAGATAACACAAAAACATGCAACTAATAAATATTGAACTGTGCAATTCTATAACATAGAAACAATCAAATTGCTAATATTGCACCGTGAAACTAGATAACGCAGAAACATGCAACTAACTAATATTGTACAATGCAACTATGTAACACGGAAAATCATTCAACTTGCTGATATTGAATCGTGCAACTATCACTAGAGATTTTGAATTTTGCTCCAAAACATTCGAATTTTGCAGCAATGTTTCTTCAACAAATCTCTTCTCTATGACAGTATCGGTGTAGAACTTCTCAATGGAGATTCCACATTTTTATCTGAAGTAATAGATACCTTAGGATCTAAAGAGCGTGAAGGATAAATGTGGATCTGACTATGCATGTAGGTAGGGAGAAAGACAGTGATTCCTTGAGAGGAACTTTTCCGATTACTTTCTAAAATATTGCATCAATTTTGCTAGTATCTTGAAGCAGAAATCTGCCAAAATTGGGGAGCATTTTTCATTTAAGGTTAGAAATTCATCGCCTCCAACAAATTTGTTGATTGAAGCCCAAGCTAACATGAACTGTACGATCGAATTCGCGTCATCTAGGACATGAGTCGAAATTGTTCCTCGATTCGGCAAATGTGAGGTAAATGTGAGTAGCGGCGTGGCGAGGAAATCGAGCTTTTCTTCGATGTATATAGGAAAAATCAAGTTGCTGCTTGATGGGAGGTAGTGTTTTCGAGTGAGGGAAAGTGATAATTTGAGTTTTGGAACTAGGGTTTCTATGAAATTGGTGAGAAAGATGGCGAGGGACACAATTTTCCAAAGAGGAATTGGAAAAAAAATGAATTAAAAAATATAAAATGGGCATTTTATAGTGACCCAAATACAATAGTTGAATAACCTAGCCTTTGTTTGTATGCAAAGTTTTTTGTTGAAACTATAAAAAGAAAAATCCAATAATTTATTTATAGTTTATGACAACACAAAATTTATTGCAATTTAGTTTGACTATATCTTTTAGAAAATAACAATAGGGCAAATATTTTTTTAATTCTTTAACTTGTATCAATTTTGATTTTTAAGTATTTAAAATTTAAAATCAGCCCTCTATGTTTATAAAATTGGATTTTAGTTGCTTTACCCTAACATTTAGTTGACGATTTTTTTTTAACCTAACATTTTTTGGGGATTGAGTTTGCAGAAAGTTCCCAAATCTTTGAATTGATTATGACTTATGTCAAGTGAAAGATATGTTTTTGTGTTAAAAAGAAGAAAAATAGAAAGAAATCGTCTATGTATTCCATATTGATGCCACATTTTAATTTTATCTTAAAAAGAAAAATACATCATGACACATCACCTATTGCCGAGTGGATTACCTCTAATGGATTATTTCTATTAGAGGGTAAAGGGACTAAATACTGAATTTGTAAACATTGATGATTGACTAATTACACTCTCAAAATACTTAGGGGACAAAAATCAATACAAATTAGACGACAATAGAATGTACTTACCCATACAACTCACACTTTTTAAGTGAAAAAATAAATAAATTGTATATTTATAAAATACACTTGAATTGCGCGGTGCACCTTATGCACAAAAAACTTTCTATTATCATCTTGTACGACTTTGATATAACACTTTTATTATTTGTTGGACCTTGAACTGTGATAGAATTTAACGTCAAACCTTAAATTGAGAGAAATGTAGTAATTGTGTTGGAATTGGACACTTGATGCTAAAATTGATTATAACATACCTAAAACCTAATAATGTATTCAAGAAATTCGTATCAACATTTGATATATGTCATGCTTGATTTTAATTTGCAATCATTGCTTGTATCTAGACCAAAACTATAAGTGCCGCTCTTTAAGTCACCAAAATGCTAGTACTATATAATAACCATTTAATTTGCATATTATTTGAGGGTGGAAATGAAATGAAAGTGGTGCTTGAGCTTTAAGCCATACAACCATTCTTCTAACCACGACCCTAAGATTTTGTGTTTTAAGGCCAAATTAAGAATAGTATAAATAAAAATAAAATTTGTATGAAATAATCATATATGATGAGGTAAATCTAATTTACTATATTATACTCACTTCATTCCGATGTAATTGTCTCGTTTTTTGTTGTTGTTGTTCTGTTTAAGGAATAATAATAAATAAATAAAAATGAAGGGTAGTTTTGGGTAAAAAAAGAGGGGAAAAAGGTATATGGAGTAATGAGTGGAGTAGTGAGTGATATTTTTTGTAATATTATGTGAAAATTGAGGATAAAAATTATGAATAATTGAGTTATTTTTTCCTTTTATATAATAAGAAAAGTTATAATGGGACGTCCATAAAAAAAAAAAAAAAGGAAATTATAATGGAACGGAGGAGTATGATTTATATAAGTAATATTTTTGTTCAACTGTTCGTAACACGAAAAGCATTGCTTATAACTAAATTACTAATGTATTGGGCTACAACCTTTTCTACATATGCTACCAAACAACTATTCAATAGATAAAATAAATTGTATTGTTTACGACAAAGATATTTCAATTATAAAATTTTATAAAATGACTCTCAAACTCCAAATTTAGTTCAAGGTATGTATTTTATTATTTTGGAATAGGTTCACTGTATAAATTTATATAGATACAAATCAATCAATTTAGGAAGGTCGGCTGGCAAAGTGGTAAAAAAAACGGTCAAAGTGGGTCAAATATGGGTTAGGTAAAAGTGAAATTGGGTCTCAATTGAGATTTGTATGTATACAAATTTGTATCCTGGACTTTGTCATTATTTTTATATACTCCTCCGATTTTTTAATACATGTCATTTTAGTTTTTACACTATCTTTTTTTTTTATATGACATTTTTTTTGACTATTTTTTTTCTCTATTATCTCAATTTTTCCCGTATTAATTTTCAACTCATAAAATTAATCTCCCACAAATCTTTCCATTTATCTTTCCTCTAATTTAGGGATATTTATTTGTGGTCTAATTAATTGAGGACAATATTGGCAAAAAAATATTATCTTAATTTGTAGTTTAATTCTAGAATGATATGTATTAAAAAATGGAGGGAGTAATTAATAAGGCTGAGACGTCCTAATAAGAAAAATGTGCAAGTAATTGTGGGACAAATTGAGTAATATATATGTGCAAAAAATGATGGATGAAGGAAAACATAAACTCTTAGAATATTCTAGGAAATAGTCTGGAAAAATTGAATGGTATACATTAAATTAAAAAATGAATAGTGAAATAAAAAATTATGAATTTTGAAGATTAAGTAATATTCCATAAATAACTCTTCATAAAATTGCAGGATTTTAAAATAGATAATTTATATGAGTAAGGGGTGATTCATAATTAGTAGATAAAATATTTATTTATGAGTGAGTCTCCTGTGCACCAGGTTCACCGTGCACTTAGACACAGAAGTGACCCGTTAAAAAAAACGGGTCGAACATATTACTTTAATACATTATTGTGTTGCAATTGCAATAGATGGATGTTACCACAACAGCTGAACATCCTTTTTCTAATGTGAGGTTCAAGGTTCAATTCTCACACTTTTTTTTTCTTTTTTTAATAACTCAAATTGTTTCAGAAGATTGAATCTTTCAGTTTTAGATTACACGTTTCATTTATAGGAAGATTGATGTTTTGGTGATTGTATGTTGCATTTTTCGCTTGTAGTGAGTTATGTTTCAGATATTGATAGTTGCATGTTTCTATTATACAAAATATTGATTAATGGACAAGCTTTAACATCGTTGAAAAATGCAAATTAACACAAAATATAGCTAATATTGAATCATGAAACCAGATAACACATAAACATGCAACTAGTTAATACTAAACCGTGTAACTATATAACACATAAATAATCAGTAACTACTGAAATGTTCAATTAGATAACACAAAAATATGCAACTAAATAATACTGAACCGTGCAGCTATATAATATAGAAACACAATCAAATTGCTAATATTGCACCGTGAAAATAGATAATGTAGAAACATGCAACTAGCTAATATTGAATCATGCAATTATGTAACACAAAAAACGTTAAATCAACTAATATTGAACCGCGTAACTATTGCGAGGAGATTCCGTATTTTGATCCAAAACATTTGAATTTTGCACCGATGTGTCTCCACCAAATCTACTCTCTATGACAGTATCGATGTAGAATTTATCAATAGAGATTCCATATTTTGATCGGAAGCATTAGATATCCTAGAATTGAAGAGTGTGAAAGATGAATGTGGATCTGACTCTGTATGTATGTAGGGAGAAAGACAATGATTCTTTGAGAGGAACTTTTTTGATTACTTTCCAGAATATTGCATCAATTTTGCTAGTATCTTGAAGCACAAATCTGCCCAAATTGGGGAGCGATTTTCCATTTATGGTGAGAAATTCATTGTCTCTAACGAATTTGTTGATCGAAGCCCAAGCAGGGACGGAGTTACGTTATGGGTTGACTGCCCCCCTCCCCCCCCTAACTTTTTCATTTTTACTATGTATGTATGTATGTATATATTTATATTTACATATAATTAATAGTGTAAAAGTGGTTGGTTGTGTTGTGCAAAATGTTTTCTTCTTTTGTAGACCATGTTTTGATTCCAGCTTAAAATATTTTATCTTTTTTTTTTTAATCTTTTCATCTTCCCTTTTGTTATGCATTTCTTTAATAAATTTTCAACAAGATAAAAAATTATGAGGCACACTTCTGCGTAAAGACGAACATAATTTGGACATGACACTTTAACACCGAGAAGGAGTGAGTGTTGATTTATCTTCAATCTTCGCCTCACCATCTCAAATATATTTTTGTCAAAAATTATTAGTTATATTTTTTTTTTTTTGTTGGCCCCTTATTGAATTTTTCTGGCTTCACCCCTGAGCCCAAGCTAACATGAGCTGTACAATCGAATTCGCGTCACTGAGGACATGAGTCAAAATCGTTCCTCGATTTGACGAATATGACGTGAACAGAGTCACCCACGAAATAGCAAAGGACGAGCTTTTCGTCCGTGTATATAGGGAAGACCAAGTTGCCTGCAACTGGGAGGTAGTGTTTAAGAGCGAGGGAAATCGATAGTCCGAGTTTTGGGACTGCGGTTTCTATGAAATTGGTAAGGAAGAAAGTGAGGGGGCACAATTTTCAAAAGAGGAATTGAAAGAAATGAATTAAAAATGTGAAAAGGGCACTTCATATTGACCAAAATACAATAGTTGAACAGGGTCGAGGCGAGTGCAATTGCATATTAAACCTAGCCTTTGTTTGTATGCAAAATATTTTGTTGAAACTTTAGAAAGAAAAATCCAGTAATTTATTTAAATTTATGACAACACACAAAATTTATCGCAATTTAGTTTAAATCTTTTAGAAAATAACAATAGGGTAAATATGTTTTTAATTCTTTAATTTGTATCAATTTTGATTTCTAAGTATTTAAAACTTAAAATCAGCCCTCCATGTTTTTAAAATTTATGATTTTAGTTGCTTTATTCTAACATTTAGTGGACGATTATAATTTTTTTTAACCTGACATTTTTAGGGGATTGAGTTTGCGGAAAATCCCAATTTTTTTGAACTAATTATGACTTATCCAAGTGAAAGATATATTTTTGTGTTAAAAAAAATAGAAAGGAACTGTATGTGTCTTCCACATTGATGCCACATTTTACTTTTTTATCGTAAAAAATAAAAATACATCAGCACAGTCATCACCTATTGCCGAGTGGGTTACTAATATTAGAGGGTAAAAGGACTAAATACTGAATTTGTTCTGAAAATACAATACAAATTAGGGGACAAAAGAATGTATTTGCCCATAAAACTCGCACTTTAAGAAAAAAAATAATTATATATTTAAAAAATACATTTAAATTACACGTGCATCTTGTACACAAAAAAGATCCTATTATCATCTTTATGACTTTGATATAAGATTATTTGTTGAATCTTGAATTGAGACTAAAATTTAAAATCAAACCTTAAATTGAGAGAAATATAATATCAAGAAATTTGTATAAACATTGATATATGTCACATGAAGTCACCAAAATGCTACTACACAATAACCTTTTAATTTGCATATCACTGCATGGTAACCTTGTAATTTGCATATTATTTGGGGTTGAAATGAAACGAAACTGATATTTGAGGCCCAATTTTAAAACAATATTAATAAAAAATAAAAAAATACATAAAACGATCATACATGAAATAAATCCCATGTACTCTATTATATAATTTAGATCGTAACATTTTTGTTCAACTCTTCGTAACATGAAATAATTGCATACAACTAAATCACTAATATATTGAAACACATTTTTTTTATATGCTAAATTGTATTGTTTACAACATAGATAATTGACTTATAAAATTTTATAAAATGACTTTCAAACTCCAAATTTAGTTTAAGATATGTATTTTATTATTTTTATATAATTAATAAGTTTGGTCCGTGTCTATCTGTTTTTCTCTCTCCTTTTTCATTTTTACTTTTATAAATATATAATAATGTTACCTTATTTCTCTTAAAGCTATGAGGACACGTTCTATTTCTATTCTCACTAAATTACCAAACACCTAATATTATCAAACAAGTTGGTGCATAATTAAACAACAGAAAGCATAAACAAGGAAACAAGAGGTTGAATACACATGGATGTTCAGAAATTAGTATGAATCGAAAGATTATGACATCTTTTGGCTACAGAAACAGCACCATGTTGAGAATGCAGTAATACCTTCAGTCAGAATGCAGGATTAACAACTCTAAGGGCTACATTTATTTAAGTCTCCAAAACTACCGTTATCCAAGATAAAATCTGCTCATAAGATGCCATAAACAAGTTCATCCAACTGAATAGGCTAATACTAGAATTACCTCGGGACATTCATCTTACGTTTTCTGCAAATATGCTCGACTCCTGGTTGGTTTGATGAATCGATTCAACACTCAGCATTTCGCAGACGGTAAACAAACCTGATACACAAGTTTACACATAAACAACCAAGCACCAACTTAAAAATGAAGTTCATTGTAAAATAAGCAAAGAGATCACTTGATATATAATCTAAAATCAACATAATGAGTTATATAGATATGACATCAAATTTAGCAAAATTACCATTCAGCATTTTCACTGTTTGGTTTCATCAGAATTGTCAACCTTTTAGCAGACTTGACGAACTCACTGCAGGTGCAGAACAAGACAGAATGTCAAAAATGCAAAAATAGTATATGTATATTATAGCCTACCATGAACATACACAAATTTATAAGTAGAAGAACCACAGTCCTGAGCTTCACCTGAATGGTTTGCCTCCAGCCTCTATAAGGGCACCAGTGGCATCACGATAGAACAAATGGCTCACCATCTCCAATCTTTTCTATCCCAACCAAGTGTTCTAGCTTTCCATATAGCTCTTCGTATGATCGAAGAACAGATAGATCAAGAGTTCGGCCAACATCTTCAGACTCTAAAATACTTCGAATGGCCAACATTATCCATGCCTGATTCAGCTGCACGATGGCCTTGATTCAAGAAAAATTGAGCAGATGACGAACTTTTAGAAAAAGTCATGCATGGAAGGAGAAGAGTTCTCAGGTTTCCATGGTTTTTCAACTGAGGAAATCTGACCTAGTGCCCCTTCACAAACTGAATCAGAGGACTGATCATGCATCTGCTGCTCAGTGAATATTAGCTTACCAAAGAGGACAATTTATGGTGTCTTAACACCAGAACTTTTTCTCCGATTTCTGATGAGTGTTACCTATGCTTAATAAGCAAGACAAGTTTTCATCACTATCACCATCAGGAACTTTAGTATGAGGATCAAGCCCCGGATTACTGGACGTTAGCAGTCCTGTGTGGAGTTTATTGCTTAAATGGAGATCCGAAAACGGGCCTCCAATTTGAGCATGCCTGGCTCCCTGTATGCCTAGAGATATGTTGTCAGAGAGACAACGAAAGGGACTGCTTGGCCCAAGAGGGTTGCTTGAAAATGATGGCATTGGAAATTGGCCATCGAGTGGAAAATCTGGGTAATGAGGCAACCTCAACTTCTTACTTGGAGGTGGGAAGGGTGAGAGGTTGAGGATTGGGATATTTGGGACCAATTCAACCAGCCAAGGGTTGACACACTTTACATTTTTCAGCACATCAGGTTCATCCCATGTCACCTGCAACAAAGTGGTGTGAGGACAAAATGTCAGCATGAATGAGAAGTTCAGGTTCAAGCATTTGATGTAGCAACTGTATCAGAGAGATAGTGATGCAAGTAGTAGAGATGGAGCAAAGAAATGAGATTGTATCATTTTCAGAGAGCCTGACAAATATTTTATTAAAATAACTCGAACCCGAACTTCCCCAGCTATATCAGCCCAGAGATAATAACAAAGCAAATCGAGAATGAACAAATAAAAGAACTCGGTGCAGATCTTTTTCAAAATCATGTTTCTTATTTAATCTTGGAGTAAGTGACTTGCACCAGTTGCACTGCTGGTGCACAACTAATACTGTTCAATGAAAACAACTAATACTGTTCAGCGAAAATATTAATATAGTTTAAAAATGCACTTTAGTTGCAAAGTACACCTGGTGCATACAACACTTTGTCTTAATCTTGAGTTGATTTTATTTTACTTTCAACAATTTTGACTATAGATATTGACTAAATCAGTAAGATCATTAAGTCTAGCACCATATTATCAAAAAGTATAAATAGAACAATTTCAAAAAAAGACTTCATGTCTGCAAGTGAAGTACAGCGATCTTTTTCTTAGATTTGCAATAGAACTAAGGAGCTCACCTGAAGTAGTCTCCAAGGTGAATCAGGCCAATGAATGGGGTCAGCAACCTGAACAGAAGCTATAGTTCCATTATACAAGCTAATTTGGGAGGAGTCCTCAGTTTCAAATGCCATCTTGAACCTCATTCGAGGTGCCCACTGTATCCTCCTTGCAGCATTCACAGACGATGCTCTCACACAAAACTCAGCCATCCCTGCCAGTGGATAAAAGACCACCTCAAAAGGCTTCCCACTTGCTGCCAAGAGAGCAGCCTCAATAACTGATTCAGGCTTCACTTTCCTATCCTCATACTAGAATTCCCAGAGTTCCACACCAATGAGGACTCTTTCCCACTAATACTATAGCCCTCTTGGCCCTCCGTGATTCCAACACAAAGATCCCCATTCTCGGCCCTCGTGAAGACAATCGAGTCTCCAGCTACAAGCTTCTTCTTATTCACAAAAGTACTCCAACCCGTAGTCAACAAATGCCTCCTTGGGGTCCCCTATATATATGCCTAAACTTCCAAGAATCACCATGAACATCCTTAGCAGTTATATTCTGCACTGGAGGATCAGCTTTGTAATCCAAGTGTGGGAACATAGTCTCAGCACAGTTCCTAGGGACTGAGAATCCTCCACCATTGTTTGCATCAGATTGGGTCAGCGCGTCTTCTCAAGCGAAAGAGCATTTTTTCTTGGATTCGGATCCATTATTCCCTGAATCTCCAACATCATCAAAACCATGATCATTGCCCCCAAGGGGGATCAGCCCTATTTTCACGTAAACTTCATCTGTTTCAGGATGTGCTAAGTATTTCAAAGAAGCAACCCTGCAAAGAAACATAGGAGGAATTCTGGGCAAAGCCCCAAATTCCACACCAGTGGGAGTGTACTCCGCATGGCCCTGTGGAAAATAGTACACCTTCGAATTCAGAGGCGGCATTTGAACCATGCTCCCAGCACTCGCATGCCATAACTTTGAGTCCAGTACCTCGCTCATATTTCTTCCTTACTTCCTATTACAAACAAAATATACCTTCCCTCTATCCGTCTTTATACAAAATTGAAGCCTACTCCCTAAACAACAGAACGAACTATATATTCTTCGTAGAATCTGTGAATGATCAACAAGGGGAAGGGGAATTCAGGCTACAAAACGTATAATAAAACATGAGCACACGAATTATATGAAAAAACAGAAACACGCGAATTTTATCAACTACAGTGAATCGATATACAGACGTTTAATCCAGCAAGCGCATGATAAAAGATAAAAAGTATAATAAAACATAAGCACAGTAATTATAAAATAAACAGAAACACAACAAATTCTGTCAAGCACAGAGAATCGATGTAACAGACGTTTAATCAACCAATCGCATGAGAAATTATACATAATCAGTCCGCAAAGCAGAGATCCAAGGAATTACCTCGTAAATCCGATTCCAGAGGAAGAACTAATCACCGCGCACCATCTCTTCAACACCAAAACACACCAAAATCGCTATACACCTTACACAATAACACAAAATATCGAAGTTGACACATCGCCAGAACATCCATACGCAAGCACGTGTAAAACTTCCATCATTAAACTGAAAAATACGCGTATATTCAGCGTTTTGAGCAGCGCAAGCCTTTTAAGACCGCCATTGCTTGTGAATATGCGAGAGGATAGTACAAAAATGGAGTGATTTTTGAATGTGAGGGGCTCAACAAAATTTAGCGATTTTAGAGTAGAAACAGAATCGGCGGGAGAGCGATTCTGGAAATGATATGGATTGATAGCATAAACATCGGCTCAGAAATTGGCGCATCTGTTAGAGTGCAAGCAATACTTGACGGTTAAACGTCTTGTTTTGTTTCTCTCTCTCTCTCTTCTCTCTATTTTGTTGGCGATTCTTTTGCAGTCGATTTTCCTACTCATTTTCAGTCCATTTGATACGACAGTCTGTGTCACGTTTTTAGTCTCTCTCGAGACTTCAATTTTGTAAGCCACCTAATACAGTAAAATCTCTATAAATTAATAATTTTAATACCGAATAATTTTATTAATTTAAAGATATATTATTATATTGATAAATTAATAATTTATTAATTTAAAGAGATTTTAACGTATATTCACTGTTGATCTTCAAAGTTCCAAATTAACGAATAATTTTAAGATACATGATAATTATTGATAAAAATTAAGTTAAAATACAAATGTCTTTAGTAAATTTAAGCTGAATACTAACTCGCGTGGAAGTTAAAATGATTTGTTTAAATTAATTAGTTTTGGAAAATACAAAATATAGTTCATTGGACTAACATTTGTCGTTGAATCATGAATATAAATTAACACTATATATTTATCAATTGAAATCTTGGTAAATCACACAAAAATGGTCACTCATCTAAAAAGAATTCAAAAATCATTAGCTTTGGAACCGTCAACTTTAAAAGAAGATTGCAAGATCAACAACTTTCATAACTTTTTGTTGTGAAGTCGAGAGAAGACAACGCCCAACTATTGGGTGCCGAGTAAGGAGATTTAAGATTTAGATCAACATAGATTTGAAGCTTCAAGAAAAAAACAAGTTTACTTAGAGATTCTTATTTTACTAAGTTGTCTTAAGAATATTCAAGTGCATCATATATATGTATATTATTTTAATAATTATTAATTTATAGTTTAAACCGGGACCAATATATATATACCTTTGGATCTCAAAAAAATTATTATCTTATAATTTTTATTGATTTGGTCCCCAATTTATACTTTTCCCAACTTGGGAATTGGACAAATTATTAGTTTTAACGGATTATTAATTTATCGAGTATTAATTTAATGAGGTTTTAATGTAATTAGTATTTAATTAACCCATTGATGGGTTTAAATTTGAGTTTTTGGTGAATTTTATTTTTTTTTCTTTGTTATGTATACAAATTTTCACTATTTAATATTTTTTTTTATTTTTAAATATTGATAATTTTGTACACAAAAATAATAGAGTTTATGTATAGATCGATTCATGTAAGTGCTATTTAAAGAGTTTTTTTATTTTTTTTAATCACTATTATGTATAAAAATTATCATTATTTGATGATTTCTTTATTTTTTAAACAATGATAATTTTTATATTTAGTAGTGATAATTTTTTACACAATAATGATAAAGTTCATATATAGATTTGATTACATGAAAAAGTATTACTCAAAAAATTCATATATAGACCTTGTTCATAAATGTGTTATTCAAGATTTATTAATCACGTTGCTTACTACTTGATATCAATTGTTCTTAGAATTTCAATTAATTAATATGCAAATAATGACAATGACATGTCATGGGATTTAAGACCGCAGAATTAAACGCATTTTTAGATATGCAAATTATTTTATATTGAAATATGCAATTTATTTGAGTTACACAAGTCAAGTATATTTTGAAAATACATTTAAATTGCAGATTAATGATATGGAGGCTTACGAGACCTGCTCCCAAATTAATTTATAATAAAAATTTGTGTGAATAAAAAATTCACAAGAAACTCTATTTTTTATGTATACTAATGATCACTATTATGCATGAATATTATCACCATTGTTTAAAAAACATAACAAAGAATATAATTTGTATAATAACAATAAAATTGATGTATAGTTCTAGTGTTCCAATTTAAAGAAGTGTTACTCTTAATTTATTGATGTACTAAAATGATTTGTTTAAAGTTTAAACAGATAATACCAAAACGAAATTAGTCAATTTGAAATATATCTCACGATATGCGAATCAAGTTTCACTCTTCGTAATCATACATTTTCATGTGTATATCAAAAAATTGAAAATAAAGATCCTTTTCAATTTTTTTTTTTTAAAAAGATGTTATAATTTACATGTGGTGCACACTGATAAATAAATATAAAATTCAATTGTGATATATAAAAAGATTAGCCCAAATAATTATTAAAAAAAGACAGAAAAATCATTCAAAATTACTTGCTGCATGTAATACATTTTTGGTATTTCAAGCATGAGACCACTTCTTCTAAACACAAGAAAAACTAAACCGATTTAATTGAATATTAAGTGGCAATTGAAAAGGTTATTTCAAGATAAATAATTAGGTAAGATTCATCCAAGTAAAATGGAATTGTTAGTAATAAATGGGTAAGAATGTAAATGAAATAATTTACTATAAAAACAAAATTGAGATCCATTAACTTTTGTGCAAGAATATAAATATCTCAATCAAAATCGCTTTCTTACCAACTTTTAGTAAGTCTTAGAATTAGGTAGTGAGCTTAAAAGGCTAATATACACCACCATTTCTTATATACACATTTTAATCGGTTTTTGATGAGATATGCACACAACAACGATTTTGTTTTCGCCTCTGTGGCAGTCCACGACCAAGCTTGTCTCCCGAGCCGGCCTTGGACATGTGGGACTGGACATGCCATCGTCAGGGCCCCCACAATTTTTAAAAAAAATATGTATATATCAACATGTTAATAAATAAAATTAAGATGCATAAACTTATAGCAAAAACCAGCTAGTCAAGTTGGAAAGAATGTCTTTTTATGCTCTTATGCCCCAGAATCAGGATCGACCCCTCAAGGCGTGAGTGTTTTTTAATTTTATGTTTAACTTCTCTTATTTTGAGTGGTGAGTTTTATTTTTTTAATTTCATTTATTCACTTGTGTCATTTATGTTAACTTTCTTTTTACATTCTTTTGAGTTTTATTTTTAATTTTACTTATTTCATTTTATGTTTAATTTCTTATGCATTTCTTTTACCTTTCATTTGCTTTTTATTACTTTTCTGTTTCTTAAAAATTGTTTTATGGCATTTCTTTATACATTCTTTTAACTTTTATTATTTTATTTTTTAATTTCACTTATTCATTTTATGTTTAATCTCTCTTATTTTTCCTGCTCTTTTTTTTTCTTTTACATTCTTTTAATTTCTATTTCTTAACAATTGTTTTATGCCTTTTTATTTACATTCTTTTACTTTTAATTACTTTCTATTTTTAGAAGTTGTTTTAAGCATTTTATGTTTGATGAGAAAAATTAGATGAAGATAATTTTAATTTTAGATTATAGACATAATTGAATTTTATTTATTATACTATTTGTTGGTCCTAAAAACCCGATTTAAAACTCGCAAAAATCTCAATGGGAGGTGACTTAATTTTTTTGAATGTGTTGTCTGATTTGTTAAAGTATGTATGATGATTAATATGAAAGCAAATAAGAACAACACACGTATTTTTATAGTGGTTCTGACAACCCGGCCCCTACATCCACTCTTCCCTTCATGGGGCACCAACTTAACCAATGATGTTTACCAGTTCTCACTCAAACGGGACTTATCACCCTAAGGATCGCTTACCCCTCCCTTTCGGGATTGCTTAGATGTTTATCGAAGTTCTCACCAAACGGACTTATCACCTCACTTGGATCGCTTTCACCTCCCTTTCTGGATTTGCTAGATGTTTACCGAAAGTTCAAACTCACCAACAAACTTAACCGATTTACGGTAAGTTTGTTTGGTTTCCAACTAGGTTGAGATTTTTCCTTACATTTGTTTAGCCTCAATGCTAAGGATGAGAAAATCTCTCTAAACTTAGATATAACATTTGTGGCTAGATTCAGGTAGAACACTTTTGAATATACGTGTGTATTTCATGCCTCATGTTCTATGAATGGAGTTGTCTTGAATATTTGACTTTTTATTTCACTGCGTAGATCCTCCATTTTCTTCTTTCAAGATAAGGCAATGTATTTATAGTGGATTTAAATATTACCGCGGAAAGCAATATTCAAATCCATACTAATAACTTTCTGTTTCTTCGTCGTTTTCGCACTTTTCCTCTCATAGCCTTTACGTCACATCAATACGTGTGTTGTCTTCTTTATTTGCCATACCGCTTTTTGTGTCTAATCGGATCTCGACAAATTTCGACATCATCGTCATCTCTTCCGATTACGGTCTTTGATATGGTCATTTGAACTGATCCTAGAAATGTCCTGCCTGATTTACGGTGTCTTCGAATCATCGCTTCATCGTCAAATCACTGATCATGGGTTAGTTGTTTTCGGTTTCATCGATTCTCAAATCCTTTGTTCACCATCCGGACTGATTTCCTTTGCTCATCCAAACCGATTTATTTCACTTTGATTTGATTTCTTCTACCGATTTACGGTTCTTCCAAAGATTTTATCGCCATTTCTTCATCACAAATCAAGATGCTTCTTTATTCGACTCCATCGCTTAACTTGTGACTATCATCCTACTTTATCCGATCTCGATCAACCTCCGTCTAACGACCTCTCCCGATCTCGATCATCTTCGCCGATTTTATGAGTTCCCCTTAACTTGTTCTCTCGCTCCCCCTCAACTTGTTATCCTAGAGATTATCTTAAATAACATGAAGTTGATAATGTTTCAACATAATTAATCAAAACTAAAATATCCCAACAATTTTGGTATCGAGCACTTGTTGTCCCGAAAAACCCGATTTAAAACTCAGAAAATCTCAATGGGAGGTGACTTAAATTTTTTTTTGAATGTGTTATGCAGATTTGCTAAAGTATGTATGATGCTTAATATGAAAACAAATAAGAACACACGTATTTTATAGGTGGTTCTGGATAACTCAGTCCTACATCCACTCTTTCCCTTCACGGGTACCAACTTAACCAATGTATGTTTACCGAAGTTCTCGATCAAAGCGAGACTTATCACCCCTCTAAAGGGATCGTCTACCCTCCCTTTCGGGATTGCTTAGATGTTTTAATGAAGTTCTCACCAAACGGACTTATCACTCCCTCACGGATCGCCACCCTCCCTTTCTTTGATTGCTAGATGTTTACCGAAATTCACACTTTCACCTACAAACTTAACCGATCGATTTGGGTAAGATTTGTTTGGTTTTCCAACTAGGTTGAGATTTTCCCTTACATTTGTTTAGTCTCAATGCTAAGGATGAAAAATCTATCTAAGCTTTAGGATATAGCATTTCAGCTTAGATCTAAGGTAGAACACTTTTGAATATATGTGTGTATTTCTTTGCTCGTGTTCTATGAATGGAGTCGCTTGAATATTTGGCTTTTATTTCACTTTGCGCATCCTCCATTTTCTTCTTTTGAAGATAGTAATGATGATTTAAGTGGATTTAAATATTACCGCCTGAAAGTAATATTCAAATCCATACTAATAACTTCCAGCTTTTCTTTTGTTCTTTTTTGACTTTTCCTGCAGCCTTTATGTCACATCAATATGTGTTTGTCTTTATTTGGCTAACCGCTTTTATTTAATCTATGGATCTCGATCACCACGACATCGCTCATTCTCTTCGATTCGTCGCCCGATCCGGTCGGCTAGTCCGATCTGTAGAAATCAGTTGCCAGATTTTCGGTGTCTTTGAAATCATCTGTTCATCGGTCTTGAAATCACCATTCACCGGTTGTTTTCACTGCTCATCGAGGCCGTTCAGCATTCATCGATTTCACATTTTATCCGAATCGATTTCAATGTTCATCCAATTTGATTTCACTCGCTGATTTCAGATTTCTTCTCACTGATTCCCCGATTTCTTCCTGACATTTTATCGACTTTCTTCATCACAAATCAAGACGCTTCTTCTGTTCAAATTTCATTGATTAACTTAACTCCATCCTCGATCCTCGATCCTTCATTCTACTGACCTCTTCGTCTCGACTCATCTTAAATCTGATTTTATGAGTTCCCCATAACTTGTTCCTTCCCCCCTCAACTTGTTATCCTTAGATTATCTTAAATAACATGTCGATAATGTTTTAAGCATAATTAATCAAACCTAAAATATCCCAACACTATTTATTTAATTTACAAATGTAATATTATATTATTTTCATAAATTAATTATATTTTTGTCGATATTATATTCGATATTAAATTGAAAATTCAAGATGTGTCATCATCGATATATCCATGTACATTAGAAAATATTTTAATATTATATATGCAGTTAATTCCTAAATACATGAGAAAAACACTTTTTTTTAATTTTTTAATCTTAATATACTATTTAATATATGGAGGAGATAGCTAGATCAATGGCGGATCTACATGTTGGCTAGAGCCCATCCAACTTTTTCCAAGTTCTTTTTTACGTGTATATTAATTTTCTATTTTTCCAATCCTCCCATATTTTCTGAACTCCTATTTTCTCGATAAATTAATCTTGATACACTAAACTGATCGGTTGTGAATCTTGTGATTATCTTTTTTAATAACTTTGGGAAATTATTGAGATATTTATGAGTTTCTAATTAATTTTGGTCTTCAAATAAATAAGTTTTTCTTGTCAGTGCAATTTACATAGCTTCTAAGATTTTTATTTTTTCCATTGTGTTTAAGTTTGATCTTTTGATTTTTATCTGATTTTTACAAATTTGGATGATACTTCATCGTCAAGCTACATATTTATAAAATAAAAATATTTAACTCTTTATATATATATTTCAAATTCAAAAAAAAAAAACTTATATTTTTTGAGGGCCCTGCAAATAACGGATACCCATTTAAAAAAAAATATTCCTATTATATTGTATATGCTCGTGGATACTAGATATGGTTTAAAAAAATGCTATATTTATTTTAGCCTCTTGGCCGAATTGAATAGTCAACTTATCTTGCGTGCTACTGTGTAAATATATTAAATTTATCTTTAACTTATGGAATTGAGGTAATAAAATCTAATTGAACAATTTGTTTTATTAAAAGCAATTTCGATCTATATTTTATATATATAAAAATAAACCGTCAAATTTGAAAAACCATTGAATTTTCCCCAAAAGTTATTGAATTAAAAAAAATTTAGAAAAAGACAATAAATAAAAAATTAAAAAATTTTTAATATCATACATCAAATAAAATTATGATTAGATCCTATATATTCTAAATAAAAAAATATTATTAAATTGGGAACGGATCTTTGAAAAATATTAACAAATTATAAATTTTGAAACATCAAATACATTACTATTAAACTAACACACGAGATATATCATATATGGTAGACTTATTTATTAATTTGATTTGATATGATACAAAAGTTGATATGTATATTATATAAATATATAATTGTTTACGTAGGAGATTAAATTAAGAATAAAATAATTAAGACCAGTGGAAAAATTAACATACAAGAATATGACCAAATCTATATATATATATATATATTTATATATATAAAAGTAATAGAAATTGTCCTAAATTTAAAAATTATTGATTTTCCAATAAAAATTATTGTCAAATTAGAAAAATATTTAAAATAAGACAAAATATAAAGTGTGAAACGTTTTTCTACGTGAACCGTTAAGGGGTTATTAGTGACTTATATTATTAAAGAGTGTGACTTTTTAATTGTAAAGGGGTGCGATTTTTTTACTATAAAAGAGATTACTCATAAAAAGTGAAGGGTGCGACTTATATTATAACAAAAGTATCGTGAGTAATAACTAAAGAGTGTGATTTATATTACTAAAGTTATTGATTATATTATAAAGAATATGTCTTTAAAAACAAAAATAATTGCAAAAACATGTATGAAAAGTAAATGACTTTAATTAAGATGGAGGTAGTATTATTTTTAATTTAGTTTATATTGTTAGATAAACTAAATTGGTCCTCGACAAGACTGGTGACTGTCTTGGAAGACAAGGTCATAAATCAAAATAATTCGTGTGAGATGGTGTTGATCCCCGAGACTTTCCTCGAATTCACGACACTAGATTGTCGCTCAAGTTGCAGAGGAGATGTTCCATTAATTGTCTCATATGTAATGCGTCGATAAACAAGAGTCAATGATAATGTCGATTACAAATGTTGGCATATTTTGAAGAGATCGATTTTGATCCAAATCAGTTACGTGGTAGTTTTGAAAGTCCTGTCTAAGAGCTTGAAGATTTTGGTGTCACCGATGATGGAAAAACATAAAAAAAAAACAAAATGTGGTTTTTGAGGTTTTTTCTGATCTTTAATCATTTTAAACTTGAAGTATTTAAACACTACGTTTTTTACATGAACACATAGTTGTTATCCGCTTTCACTTATATTTCAAATATTTTTCGATATTTCAAAGATTAAAATCAATTTCATTTAAAATTGTGTATCAAATATGAATTCCTTAAAATGTTATCCTTATTAAAAACAATTGTTCAACTACGCTAGTGCATCGCAAGAGGTCAGTAAACAATCTTTCATGAGATTTAAAATAGGTATTTGACATTACCATCGGATACTAATAACATACGATGGAGATTAAAATCTTGTAGGATACAAATATCAAGATATAATATAGTATACCTTAAATAAAATAGTTATGCAATTTTAATGAGCATTACCCGTAAAAGAAACCATTAAACCAACATAAATTATGTAGCAATCAAATAAATCAACATGAATGAACTATAAGAACCCAGGTTTTAGTAAGTATTACCCGTTAAAAGACACCCATTCAACCCAACATATATTAGGTAGCAAATCAAATAAACTCAACTTGACTATAAGATTGATATACTATGAAAAATTTATCTTACCAAATCATTAGATGTAAAATAAGAATATGCAAAGCAGAGATCCTCAAAACAACTAATAAATAAACAATTGTATGAAATACAAATATAAAAAAAATCATATAAATATACTTTAAATAAATAGATCAACAATTATCTCACCAAATGATTAGATGTAAAATAAAAAAATAGAACAAAAGCAAAATAAAAATAAAAATAAAATAAAAATCCCGAAGGTTGAGATTTTTTTTTTTTTAATAATTAGATGTGGATTGAGATTAAATTTAAGATGAAATAATATACATATTTTTTTCCAAAGATTTTCCCTAATATATATAAAAGCGAAAATTGCCCCAAATTTAGAAACTATCGGATTTTCCCTGCAAAAAAAATTATTGCTAAATTGGGAGAATAATTCGAAAAAATATTGTGATAATTTCAAATATTGGATTCGTAAAAAAATCTTTGGAATATCTTTTGAAATTTTGGAATATCATTTTCCTAATACATCTAAAAAATCTTGAATATCTTTTGAACTTTGGTAAAATCAATGATCAAATTCAAAGGATTTCAAAAATCGATTGGTCGGGTCGGTTGAACCAGAACTCGCCATGGAACCTATCTAATTACCCTTAAAAAATTATTTTTTACGGTTGAATGGAAAAAAGGTCAAAAATAAAAAAGCGGCAAAAATCGGGTTGAACCGATTTTGTTTTTTGTTACCGGTGCAACAAATTAGTACTTTAGTATAAGAAAAATATTGTCTTCGGAACAATCTATCGCATCGGGATTCGATTCATTAGTATTCGGAAAACCAACCGAAAATGAACATTAAATGAACGATTTGATTTCTCAAAATCCTACTCATTTTAAATATATAACATACATTGGCTCATAAATTATATATTACAATGATTTCAAATCGACCGATCGCCTGTTGAACCGGAACCTAATTCGGACTGCAAGCGAGAGTAAAGTTAAACTGTCAAAATCGATAAAAAAATCGTTCGACCAAGTTTTTTTTTAAATTTAAACTTTTTTAAAATTCTTAAACTATTACTCCTCCGGCCCCATCTCTTTAAGAGAATCTCTGCCATTATTTCGTCCCAATCTTTAAGAGAAACTTTAAAATACTAATAAAACAATTCTTTCTACTTTATTACTTTATCACATAAAATACTAATAAACAACTTATTTACCCCAACTACCCATCACTTTATCACTTTATCACATAAAACATAATAAACAACTCTTTCTACTTTATTTACTTTATTACTATTTCTAATAAATCCTTATGAAATAGCCGTAAACTCTTAAAGAACGGGACTATAGTAATTATTTAGTAAAAATAATTATTTTAATACCAATCAAGTTTTAATCATAATCTTCTTGTGAGTAGTAACTAAACCTCCACCCCTTTTTATATTACTTCATCTCATATATTTT